>QPKB01000071.1:0-14454 GCA_003546025.1 Camphora micrantha | reverse complement strand
ATGTCAGGTTTAAGTTTCTTAGACTTTTTATTCATTTTAGTGTCGTTTTTGAATCGTTTTGTGATTTTTAGGCTGTTGAATTGGACATGGCCCCCTTTCTTTCACTTTTTTCATTATTTTTACCCAAAAATCTTAAACCCAAGTGGTCTGGTCCTAATTTTACAAAGAGGATAATTATTGATCAAAGATAGCTCTAGGAGTGGGCTATGGATTAGGTTTGTTCAAACTCTATGTCAAAGACCTCCAAGTTTTTCTATCTCCTTTCTTTTTCCTTAAATGAAGTTCTAAGATGTGGAATGAGGTTCGACCATTGACCGAGATGGCCATAGAGGTAATGGATCTTCAAAAATGGTGGGGCATGTTCATTTCAGTCCGAGGTGGGGAGAACAAGACCTAGTTGGATTTGGCCAAAATTTGGGGAGAAAGGGGATTTTGTGCAACTTGTGGAAATTAATGAAATTAGTTGGTGTGATTGGGTTGGTGAGTGTTTAGTTAATTTAGATTCAGTTTTTGGTGAATTTTTTTATGTGTTTTATTATTTTTTTGTGGATTCAAGGGCAGTTTTGATTCTTCTTTTTTCTCTTTTCTCTCTCTTTTTTTTTTTTTTTTCGTGTTTATTATATGATGTGTGGTGCTTGATGAGTGATGTATTACAGATGTGGTCGTGGTGTAAGTGAGGTGAAGTGAAATGGAGTGAGGTGTGGTGGTAAAGACGCGAAGGAGTATGGAATAAAGTGATGTGTGGAGGAGTGGTAAAGTTCTATTTCCTATGAATGATGTATGCAGGCAAACCGTTGAAAATTGAACTTAAGTGTGGCTATGTTGAGTTCGATTAAATATGTGTGTTTCATTATTATCTCCTAGTTGATTTCTGTTTATGAGGTGTATTTTAACTTTGTCTTTTAGTTCAGTTATGGATTAATTGAATTTTAAAATTGGTTTTGCTTAGTTTTAACTTGCTTTTGTTGTTTGGTTTGTTTTATTGTTGCTTGGGTTGGTTGTAAATTAATTTTTTTTATGTGGCCTTAGTTGGTTGGTTGGTTCATTTGTTTATTTGTTTTTTTTTTTTAGTTGGATTTTTTTTTTATCTTGTGAGTTGGTTTTTATTATGTTTTTTTTTTTTTTTTTTTTGTTATTAAGTTCTGTTATTGGTTGGTTGGTGATGGTTAATTTTTTGTTTTTGTAGAGAAAAACCAAAAAAGAGGGTGCAGGGTGTTCTACGACAAGCTCGATGATTTGGCATGAAGAGGCAAGGAGAGTGCAATGAAGCTACCCTTTCAATCTTGAACGTGCTGAGGAAACCACAAGGTAATACGACATCCCTCCTTCTGCTGCTTTGTTGGAGTTAAGTCTTTAAATTTATGTTTAAGTAATTTAATTTTAAGTATTTTAGTTTTAAAGTTCAAGTTTGGTCTAAATTTAAATTTTGAGTTTGTTTTAGTTCTTCATTTAGTGAGCTTGATTTCTTTATGGAATTAATTTGGTAGGTCACTTTGCGTCCTTCATTAGGGCGGCCCAGCTGATAAGCTGACTATAGTGCAGGAGGCGGAAGACTACTTTGATAGGATATATGGCTCCACCCACCACAAATTGTTATAAGGCATGTCGTTAACAGTGGTCGCTGGGACACTAGGGCGTTGTAAGGTTCATTCAATTGATGGAAGGCGATCATAAGTCGATGTTGTATATGGATGTGATCCTTTGGATTTAAGAGACTGAACTTGAGCATCGGGAATTACGTGAGATGTTGAAGGGATTTTTCATAACGGTACTTACTCTCACAGTTATACTCTTGCAAGGCCTCCTATTCTATTGGAACTGCTAAGAGACGATCAGGCCCTATGCTGCTGTTGTTGCAGTAGTTTATGATTGGTGTTTGTTATCTATTTATGTTGATTGTTAGTTGTTGATCATTGGTGTTGTCTATATGATGGAGGGATGTTGTTTCTAAGTCCATTCTTTCACTCTTGTATGTATTATGATGTGTATGATGTGTTACAAGTGCATGTAGCTTATAATGTGAGTGCATGTTTGTAGTTTGACTTAGAAGTGCCTTGGTTGTGTGTATGGTGATGGAATGGATCTCATGAGGGGCACTGAGGGATCATGTGAAGTGGTTTTTTTTTTAGATATATATATATGACAGGTTTGTACTCGATGATTCTCTCAGGGTCTGAAAACATAACGGTGAAGACTATTATGAACTAAATCTCTCTCATAAGTTTCTCAAATTCCGCCTACCGCGCAGACATGAGGTATTCCCACAGAGGGAGCAGATTCATATAATAAAAAGAGGAGAAGCAACAATCTCTCAACAATCTAAACTTAGTAAAGGGCAGTCAACATTAGAAATAGGTTCTTCCAAACATACGGGGTAAGTGCCTGATGATATGTGACATATGTGATGACCTATGCAACTCTACATGTTTTGATATGGCTATTCACAACCATCAGCTATAGATATGAAGCATATGCTAAAGATTAACTGCATTTTGAGATCGCACAACATGTGATATCATAAAAGGGTGTGCATAGCATCTACGAATCTATAATCAAATTCAACATAGGATATCATAACAGACATAATTTATATCTTCCCAGTTTGGATTACCATCCACTTACCTTTCAAAGTCATGAGGAGTTGTGCACAAAAAAAGATACCCAATAAAAAAAAAATCCCCCAGCTTGTGGGTGTTTAGATAATGATCGGGGGTTGGTTTCCCTGCAAGGTCTCAGAACGAACTTGTTATTTTAATTATTTTTAAGGCCCCCCGCATAGTGTGGCTAAGGTGCTTTTCTTTCTCGGTAAAAAAATTCAAAAAGGGGCTATTTTGGCACTCAAGCTTGAGAATCGAGAAGATTGACTTAATACCTTAGGAGATATGTTTCTCCCTGCATCCAACCAAAAGTCATTAGGTAGTAAAGGCGTGCATGAGGTGAGTGTTTGTGTAGCTAGTGATGGCTCTCGTGACAGTTGTGTATGCGATGAGACCTAGATTGGGGAAGCCGTGTGAGATAAACATATATTCATATGTATATATATATATATAATAGAATTCCCCAGCATAAGACTAGCGTCTATATAATGGCTGTGGTGAGGGTGTGAAAGAGTAGATTAGCTTCCCGATCCGTGATTTTCACTATTGGTAGTGACATATGTCTTCCTTAACTATCCTTTGGAGTTTAACCCTCACAGGCCTCCCCTTTATAGCTGCTTGGTCTTTTCGGTTGGAACTTTGGAGAGCATCTGACTATCTCCGAGACTCATTCGTGAGTTGTGTTAGTGTGTGGGGTGGTGAGTCACCGTGCTTCCTTAGTGTTGTGGTTCTCGACCACCTCTTGCTTTAGTTACCCAATGGAATACCCAGTCACTTCACGAACCTAATTGTAATAAAAAAATTTCTCTTTTTTTTTCTCTTTTTTTTTGGGTTTTTTTTTTTTTTTTTTTTTTTTGACATGTGACTGTGCAATGCGTGGTCCCTTAAAGCTTTTCTAAATTAACCCATGTAATGAGCATTCGGCCAATGACTCCCAAACCAGGTGGCTTTAGGGCACTAGATATGTAAATATCCTACGGGCTTACTGGCTCGAGTTAAAAAGGCTACGAACCCAAACTAGTCCACAAAACTTTATTTCTTTTAGAACTTCATCTCTTTTTTTTTTTTTGTTTTACTTTTTAAGAACTTCCTTTCTCTTTTTTTGTCTTTTTTATTTTTTTTTGACACAATCGAGAAGCTTTCATGACATGAGGCAATCTCACCTACAAACCTTCACATTTGGTGCTTCAACCGTGCGGAACTTTGTGTGGGCAGACTCACCATTTTGTGTAGTTTAATAGGTGTGGTGTGTGTTCGAGTTTAAGTTTGATCAAAGTGCATCTCTTCAGTTCTCCTCGGGATTCTACAACTACTCTAGGAGTTAGACAGCCTAAACTCCGTAGAAATCAGGAGAGGTCAGACTGTGTACTGTTTATGATACATAACATCATGGGTTGAGGAGCTCTTCCCTTCTGCATTTCACCTAGTCTATATGCATTTCTAGAATATACTTCTTTAACTATACATAAGGGCTTCCCAATTGGGTCGTAATTACTCTGGGATTCGGAAGCTGGGATGGTGTGAGCGTTTCAACACGAAATCACCAAACTTGAACTTTCTTTCTTAACACATGTTTGTCGTAGGATCTGGCGATTCGCTTCCAGTATTACTTGTGCATGTTTGTTGCCTCATTCATTCTCTCATCGAGTAAGTCTAGCTGAAGTAGCAATGCTTCTCTCCTCTGTTCTTCTGTTATATCTTCATTTAGGCTGGATGCGCCAGTGATGGATTGAGGACTTCGAGGGGAAGGATTGCTTCCATTTTTAGGTCAAAGAGTATGGGGGTTTCTCCATAGAGTTCTTATTGAAGTGCCAGTACACTTACAATGCTTCAACCAAATGGTCTGGCCAATCGTTACCTTTGGCGGTTTGCACGGTCTTCTTGATGATCTTCATAAGTCTTGTTTGTTGCTTCGGCTGACCCATTTACTTTGGGTGATAATATGGGGTTGAAATGATGCGAGTTTATGTCGTATTTTAATGCATCAACTCGTTTATATGTTGAGATATAAATTGTGGGTCATTCTGTTAGGAATAACCTTGGGGTTGCCAAGTCAAGCTATTATGTTCTTTTTAATGAATTTGACTACGGATGCAGCTTAATTGTGACATATGCCTTAGTTGTTGTGCTAAATTAATATGAATGCCTAGGGGTTTCTTAATCTTCTATGTGGTCCAACCAGCCTGATCCTTTTAGTTACCGACTATTATATAACACCTATCCATCATCAACAGTTGCTTCTCCTGGGGTAGTCCTCGGTTCTGAACAAAGGGTAAAGTTTTCGCTATCTGTCTTATTAGTCCACTCATGATCTCTTTTAAGTTGCGATTGTTCTAGTAAAGGATTTTGCACCATTATGTGGCTCGCCTATGCATTTTATGATGATCAGACAATTATGATTTTATATTGTTATACTTTTTTTTTTGTGTAATTTTTGATTTTTTTGGTTTTTAGGGTTGTTGTGATTGATTATGGGTTTTTATTTTTATGTTTTTACATATCCTAAGTACAGTAACTGTAATAATTCATTCGGGCCTCTTGAATTTGCAGCCCTTCATTGGCAAAAAGCCCAGGGTTTGCCTAGTATGACTTTATGATTTTTTCAATTGTGTGTGCTTTTGTGATGTGTGTGGTGCACTTTGAACATTCTTGACTATTCGAAAACGGTGCACAGTTTAAGACCTTTTCGACTACGTGCTTTATATGTAGTGGATATTTGGTCTGGTCTTATCATTGTGCTCTCGTTAGAATAACGAGAGCCGTTTGAAATGTTTTTTAGATCTACCGCCATTTGGCCTTGGTCTGATGACAAATGGCCCACTTTATTTTACATGAGTCCTTCTGATACAGTATTTGTTATTTGTGTATCCTGAATGATGTATTTAATCCCTAAGTTTTCGGTTCACATGCGATGATCGTGAAATACCTTAGACCTCTGCCATTTGGGCCTTTGTCTCCATGTTAAAAAGGTTGTATATGTGTCTCCTTATGTTGATTTCTTTGAGAATGTGAATATGACTTCCTTGTTGATGGCATTAAGATAAGGCTCTTTATTTGGAGACCTTTAGTTTGCTTATGCCGAAAAACGAGAGCGTTGATGTTTTAGAACCTCCGCCATTTGGGCTTTGGCCTTGAAGAGTTTGAATAATTAGGAGATTTGTGATCTTTGAATGATGATTCCTATTTTTACTTGATGATCTCTGGTCTTTTGTTTTCCTAATCTTTTGACCCTCATCTTTCGTGGTGACCCAGGGATATTCCCTTTTCTTCGGGTTCTGGGTTTTGTTGTAGTGCGTCTAACTTCCTTGAATGCAGTTCGTCCATGTTTTGGAAAGGCGTGCTCTAATTTTCTTTGTAACCTAGCAGAATTTACATCGTGAGAGTCTTTGAGTCAAGGGTGTAATCTTGAATTTCGGTTGTGTCACTACTGGATGGTCATGTGGGATAGGATTTCCTTAGTCATGGGAATTTCTACATTGTTCTTCGGGACTATCGGAATCTTAGGTGGCACATTTGGGTAAGTACCTGAAGTTCTTCTACAGTCAAAATCTCCGAAAGTCTTTCCTAGAGCTTTCGGGAAGTGGTCCTCTAATTCTTTCATGAAAACTAATTGGATCAAACTCTATTTGGCTTTCTAGTTCGGGAATGATCTCTGTTGATGTGCTTGGATTTTGATCTTTATGGGCAGGGTACCATTCTAGGTGAAGGATCGGAGTTGGGATCAACCCTTGGTAGCTGTCTCTTCTCAAAGTATTCTATGTAATCTTGGGTCATTATTATTGGATGGTCAAGGGCGGGCATGGTAACCTTTTAAAAATACTCTGAAAGTCTCAGTCTCGCATTTAAATGGGCCTTAATCAAGGCAAATATCAGGACTAGGCTCTACCTCATTATGGAAATTATGCTTCTCCTCTAAGATTGGTTTAAATATATCATTAATATCCTTTGATCTTTTAAAGAGGTTTGTCCCGTTTGACTCACTAGTCAAGACATCGTTTGATTGTGGTTCCTTATCTAGGGTCTTTTCTAATGAGATGGTAGGACCTATGCGAGAGCTTCCTCGTTGGATTTCAATGGTAGGCCTAACAGTCTCTTGGTGTTGATTCTCAAGTAACGCTTTGGTTTCTATGACAGATTCGGATTGACTTTATTCGTTCTAGTGGGCATACTCGACAGATCGACTTCTTCCTAATCGCAGATTTGAGTTTCTCTATGTCTATTTGCAATCACTAAACATACTCGGACCGAGAAATTCAACTCCGTATTCTTTTTTCATTCTCTTTCTTGGCTCAACTGGTTTTGGGATGTGTTATAGGATGCAATGGTTTTGTTCTAGGGTATCTTTTTCATTGTTTGGTTGCCATGTTTATTTGTCTTTGGATCATGATTTGGGTTTTTGCAAGATGGCCTGGGATCCAAGTTCTTTCGTTTGTAACGTGGTCTATGTCTTTTTGTCGTATTTCGTCTTAGATTGAGGTTGTGGATCTTGTATGATTTTTGTTCATTTGTGTTTGGTGCTTGACTTTAAATGAAGATGGTTTGACTAATCCATGAGTTTCCATACTCGATTCTAAATCATTTGAATCAAATCTGACTGTTTTGTGTGTTTCAGAACTTATGATATCAAATTTTTTTGATTAATTCATCCACTCGATCCATTTGATGGTCAAGTATCTTCATTGTTGTCATGAATTCTGATTCTTCGTGTGTGTCATTAGGTTGTAACTGTCTCACATGCCTTCGATTGAATCATTATGTCTTTTGTTTGTTGTATTGAATGATCTTCATTTGGTTGTGTTTGGGGTAGCATTTGTGGTGTTGGTATTTTTGATTGGATGATTGTTTGTGATTGACCTAGTTCGTTCATTTGATGCGTAGTGATCTGGGTTTTACCATCCCAAGGTGTTTCATGTTCTTCGTAATCTTCATTAAGCATATCATAAAATTCCTCTGGAGGCATGTCTTTAAAAATGAGGTCGTAAATCTCATCGGAAGATTCAGAAGTTTGGTCATTTGGTGGACAATAGGTTACTTCAGGGGCTAAATTTGTCAAATATGGAAGATCATAGGTCCAATTCTCGAGAACATGATCTGGTGGGCGATTAATTATGGGATATGGCGTGTCTATGATTTCTTCGTTTTCTAGTTGATGGAATGGTGCAAAATATGTTCTAAGAATTCGTATCCCCTCTTCTACCTCGTAGCCTTTCCATAATGTTGGGATCTTGATATCTTCGGTCATAAGTCTTCTTAGAGTTTCTGAGATCAATCCAAGTTCCCATTCTAGATATTCATCACCTATCAATTGTTCTTCTAGGGGCTTTCCTGTATTTGCATATGGATCATTCTTTGGAGTGATACTCTTAAACCAGTCTAGGTCGGGCAACTCTAGCTCACTTATGTCCACCATCCTGGCAAACTCTTCCTGTATTTGTTTTCGAGATACTTTGATTTTGCATGGTAAAAATGGATTTTGGGTTTTTTAGCATTTGTGGGTGAGTTTCTATCTTGGTTTTGATTGGATTGTTTGACTAAGCTGGTCAGTCGGAGTGCGAGTTGGATTGTTTGATATATGATCGTTGGCGATTGACTTGGTGAAATGGGTTGGATTGGATGGCATGGTTGGGTGTGGCTGGAATGGGTCAACGATCATAGCAGGTGGTGTTGTTTGGTTGAATGGTGAGGGTTTGGGTGGGATGATGGCTTTCATTGGATGGCGTGGATTGGAATGGTTTATAGGTTGGACAAGGATGCACAGTTACGGAAGGTTCGATAGGTTGATTGAGTTGATTATGTTGGATGGTTTGGAATGGTGAAGGAATTTGATTGGATGGGATGGTTGGGATGGATTGGTTGGTTTGATTAAGTGAAGGAACTTGATTGGATGGGATGGTTTGGATGAATTGATAGGTTTGAGTGGGTGAAGGACTCTGATTGGGTTGGATGGTTTGGATGGATTGGTAATTTTGATCATGATGGATTATGATTTGGTTTGTCGTTATATACTGTGTATTTTGCATGTAGATTCGTTGATTATTAAGGTTTAAATTTTGATTTATGTTATGATCAACGTTTTGATTATTTGAATTTGTGTGCATTGTGTTTTGATTTGGTTGAGTGTAATACTGTTGAGTTGGTTGGGAAGCGGTTTGATATGATTGGGGATGATGGATTAAACCATGGTTTGGTCTTGTGTGTTCATATGGGATGTGATTGCTTAAGTCTTCGTTTGCATAAAAGTGTCGTGTAGATCTAAGGGAAGAAGTTTGAGTTGTTATAGTTTGGTTGGAAAGGTATCGATAATTTTGTGTTCCGTTGTGGTAATGTTGGTTTATATTCATGTATGAGTTATTTAAGTTTTGAAAATCTTGAGTAGTGTGGTTCATGTAAGATTGGGAATTTGAGTCGAGCATGCATGATGTTTGGGATGCAATTGTTCGATGTGGATTTTGATAGGCCATCTTATATTTGATTTCCAAAGCAATTATCATACAATATCATGTAGCACCAAGAGATTTTTTTATTTTTTATTTTTTATTTTTGGTTCAAAATAGAAGGGAGGGAAGAGGAGAGAGTTTTTTTTTTTTTTAACTTCGGACTATACTCATAACAATCCTAAATTGAATGGGACACGGACATCGATCATTGACCGGATGTTCGTGTCCTAGAATAAAATTCCAGAAAGACCCAAATATTGACAGGAAAACAAAAGAGGTCCCATCACGATCGCCAGGCTGTCGGATGTGAATTTTGATCCCCCCGGGGAGGGGAAATCGCCATTCAACTATATATGCTATTTAAATTTTTACATCGAAAATGAGGATTCCGACTACCCTCAAAATCGACGGATCACGATCGCCAGCTACGGTAACGGCCGTAACACCGTTCTTCGACCAAAGCCGAAGAAAAATAAATGGGAGAAAATAAGTGGGTGGGTTCTTCTTCTCGTCTAATGTGCTGCCGGCAACACACGACGGTTGTCTTGTCACATTGATTTGGGTCTCTTTGGGTCTCTTTAATGTAGGGTCAATTCAGGGTCATGAGTTAAAGTCCAAATAAAGGTTAATCCTCACATAGCAAAATCATAGTGCATCCAAGTAAAACGCAGTAGTTAAAGTAAAGAAAATAAAGGGGGAGGTGCCAAATATTTAAGAAGAGGATCGGCCCGTTCCCGGGTACCCCCTTCTAATCCCTTGGCAAAACAGGGTTTAAAGGCTGACTTTTCAAACCAAAATTATGATGCAAATGAGACTTTGACTTGTGATTTCTGTGTTTTTTCGTGTGCGATACACGAGTGATAAAAAATGAAAGGCCGATGGGGCCGTAATTGATTGGAGGTGGCCGATGGGCCGTAATTGATTGGAGGTGGCCGATGGGCCATAATTGACTGAAGGTGGCCGATGGGCCTTGATTATTTAAAAGTGTGTTTGAAATCACTCATCTCATCTCGTCATTCTCATTTATTCAATTTTAGAAATCAGCTCTTCATTCCCTTTTATCATTAAGTTCGATTAAATATGTGGCACCTAAAGTGGAGGGAGAAATAAAAGAAAAATCTTTTTGGGTTTATTTTGTTGGTTTTATAGTTTTTATGGATTTTGAAATTGGGGCTAGAAGGGCCTAACTAGGGAATTTTTTACTTGGATTTACGTGATTAATACTTTATTACTGATCATCGGATTAACCCTAGCCTAAGGTCCTAGACCGCCTACATCAGCTTTCCCGGGTCCCCTAAAGGAACAGAAAAAGTGATGGGACGAAGCCTAATGCTCTAATCTACCTAATGAGGGAAACTGATCAAATCCTAGGGTGCAAATAGCTAAGCTTAATAGTTTCTATGCCTAAGCGGCTTGTTAATTATGATCTTAATTGGCTTGGTTTATTTTAAGTTATGATTTTGATTAAGAATTATTTAGGGGATAGATTAAGGCTGTCTTAAGGTTCTGTTTTAATTGTGGAAGGTTCTGAAGTCTCGGGTTTTAATTCAAATAATGAAAAAGATGTCGAAACCAGCGAAACAGGGTTGAAGGAGGACTTGGGCGCACTTGTGGTGGCGCCTAAGTTCTCTGGATGACTTGGGCGCACAGGCAGTGGCGCCCAAGTACCAGATTCTGTGTAACTTGGCTAGTGATGAAGGTATTGATGTTAATTTCAGAAATGAGAGAGTTTTGTTAAGTGTAAGCTTATGTTCTGATGTTGTTTTACGTTTTAGATTGATTTATTTTAATAATCTTAAGTCCGGAACTCAAAACACAATCGGAGTTCACCACTTAGATTTGACAGAGGACTTGGACTCACATATGTATGCGCCTAAGTGTTTTTCTGTGCACTTGGGCGCACCAGCAGTGGCGCCCAAGTCTCAATTGATACTTTTTGATCTTCTGACTTTGGTTCGAGACTCCGAATGGGTTTATATTAATGAAATTTTAAATTTCAAGGCTGGTAAAGGTTTTAATATGTTGGTTTGAGTCGAGATTGGAGATGAATATGGATTTGGTGATATTAGGGGCTAGAAATGGACTTGGGCGCACCTGTGGTGGCGCCTAAGTGCTTCTGGGTGACTTGGGCGCACCTACAGTGGCGCTCAAGTGGTCGGTCTGTGAGTTTCGGTTCTTTCTTAGATTCGTTTACTTAAATTTGGATTTTTAGGTGACCTGTGTCAATAAATCTTGGATCCTAAGTTGGTTTCAAGTTTTTAAATCTTAAGTGTGGTAGTGGTTTGAATTCGTGAGTTGAAACGTAACCGTAATGCGTCTCAGGATTGGACTAGGGACTTGGGCGCACCTGTGGTGGCGCCTATGTATGTTCTGTGACTTGGGCGCACCTGTGGTGGCGCCTATGTTTGTCCTGTGACTTGGGCGCACCTGTGGTGGCGCCTATGTTTGTTCTGTGACTTGGGCGCACCTGTAGTGGCGCCTATGTGTGTGCTGAGACTTGGGCGCACCTGTGGTGGCGCCTATGTGTGTTCTACTAACTTGTTAACCAGTTTTAAGGATTTAATCAATTAATGAAGTCCATGAATTTTAATTAGATATTTTAATTAGGTGTTTTAAGTTAATTAAGTGTTTTAAATTGGAATTGGTCGAGTCTATTAATTTACTTAGGCATGAATGGAAAAAACCTAGGATAATTCTAATACTTCTTTTAATTATTTTTTTTAATAATTACTAGAGAGTAAGATGAGAGGAGAAGTGTTTTAGAATTTTGTGATTTTTCTCTTTTCTATTTTTTTGGTTTTTTATGCAGAAGTAATGCAACCTAAATTAAGAAATAACCTAAGGTCCTCTACTTAATGTCTACTCTATTTCTATTTTTATGGGCTTTCTATTTCTTCTAATTTTTTTGTTCTTTGTTCTTTTCTCTAATTACTAAAGAGCAAGATGAGAAGGGAAGAATTTTATGATTTTTATAGTTCTTTATGCAATATAACCTAACCTAAAGTGTTGATGATTCGGAATCTAAAATTCAATAATCAATCGAAATTATCACAAGTATGGAATAGCAAGCTAAATGAAATGAAAAATGTAGGAAATGCGGGCCAGAAAGCAAACCGGGGACTTGGGCGCACCTACAGGGGCGCCCAAGTGTGTCTGGAATACTTGGGCGCACACACAGTGGCGCCCAAGTCACTTTTTTTTGCTAGTTGTGATATATCTATGATCTCCGATGATATTCCGATGCAATTTTCCAACAATTTGCAATTAAATATACGATCCTAATACTAAATATTAATATCAAATCCTCCGGATTCGAAAACAATAATACGAGGACAAAGTTTGAAGGGTAGTTCCCTTTTGCAGGGACTTGGGCGCACCCACAGTGGCGCCCAAGTACCTCCTTTTTTTTTTTTTCCTCTCCCCTTTTCCTTCTTTTCAAGCAATAATATTTGGTCCCCTCTCGATTCTTTTAATGGTTTTTATAAATCTAAAGGCTTTGATATCAAATTATACGAGGATAGACTCGGATCTGTGAAGCGAAATGCACGCGAAATGGAAAATCGAAATTTAATTTCTAACTCTGGACTTGGGCGCACACACAGTGGCGCCCAAGTGTTTTTTCTGTGTTTTCTTCTCTTTTTTTTTTCTTTTTATTTGCTTCTTCTTTCCAACACTTTTCGTGTGATTTTGAACACAAAGTTGCAGATCCGAGGTCCTGATATTAATGTGAATGAGAATGAATTCAAATCTAAGAAACGAAGTGCACGCGATATGAAAATTGGGATTAAAATCCCATGCAGGGACTTGGGCGCACCTAGGGTGGCGCCCAAGTGCTCTGTTGCACTTTTCTTTCTCAAGTTTGAAGTCTTTCCAACGAAAACTATATGAATGCAAGATCTATTCTAATCACAAATTCGGGATGATGAGAACGATGCAGATCTGCAGCCTATAGATGATCCTAAGCATGTTACTAGATATAATGAATGCAAAGTACCAGATCTACTGTAAAATACTACTATAAATGCAGATCTATCATGAATGAATGATCCTAAGCATGTTTCTACTAATAACTATACTAATAAAAGGAAATAAATCTAGAAATACCGTTTTGCATTTTTTTAAGTCCTAGATCGGAGTCTCTTGCGCAAATCCATAGCTTTGGGAGGCCTTCTCCATTGCTGATCTTGGAGAACCAAAGTCTTTTTCCTTCTCCTTTCTCCTAGATCTAAGGATCTCTCTTGTGATCTCTCTCCTTTTTTCTCTCTTTTTACTTTTCTTCTTCTTCTTCTTTTTGGTCGCCTCCTTTGCAAAAATGGTATAAGAGGGTTTTTATAGGGTTTTTGGCGTGGAAGAGGGATTAGGGCTACTGTGGGTACGAATTTCTAGAGACTTCATGTAAACCTAAGAGATTTTAGGGTTTTCTTGACTTGGGCGCACATGCAGGTGCGCCCAAGTGGATCCTGGGACTTGGGTGCACACATAGGTGCACCCAAGTGAGTCTTGGGACTTGGGCGCACACACAGGTGCGCCCATGTCTGGTTTAGTGGTCGAATGGGTTTAGAGTTTGGCTCAGATTACTTTCGGATCGGATTCGGACTAAAACGATGAAGGTTAGACTTGGGAGCAACCGTGGGTGCGCCTATGTGCATTTTGAAAATGATTGGGGACTTGGGCGCCACTAGGGTGGCGCCTATGTGTTTTTTAGGACTTGGGCGCACTTGTGTGTGCGCCCATGTCACCCTTTGGGTTAAATGGGTTTAATGGTTTGGTTTTGGTTGCTTTTGGATCAAATTTGGACTAAAACAATGGAGACTAAACTTGGGAGCAACCGTGGGTGCGCCCATGTGCAATTTGAAAATGTTTGGGGACTTGGACGCCACTAGGGTGGCGCCTATGTGTGTTTTTAGGACTTGGGCGCACTTGTGTGTGCGTCCATGTCATCCTTTGGGTCAAATGGGTTTAATGGTTTGGTTTCGTTTTATTTTCGGGTTAATGTTAGGCCGGAGTTATGAAAAACGAAGCGGAACTCACCTAAGTATGCACTCAAGTGTCTCATAAGGTCGACCCAGGACTTGGGCGCCACTAGGGTGGCGCCTATGTGTTTTCTAGGACATGGGCGCACCTGTGTGTGCGCCCAAGTGGTTTTTTGTACATGGGCGCACCTGTGTGTGCGCCCAAGTGGGGGAATCTTCCGCGGGCCATATCTTTTTGATCCGTTTGTCGGGAATTGGACGTTCTACATATCGTCGGAAAGCTCTCGGAATGTAGAATCTTTTGGTCCATATGTCATAATGATTAGAGATTGGAATAAAGTAGGGATATTTGGATCAATGATTCTAACTTCTTAACTTATGCTAATCACCTCGTACTTAGGCAAACTAAACGTAATCTTTTTTAGGAACAACCTGAGTGTGTTTCTA
>QPKB01000070.1:60511-102531 GCA_003546025.1 Camphora micrantha | reverse complement strand
AGCAATTGCAAATTTCAATAAAATTTAGATCTTCCAAAATTAATAAATATTAAAATCACTCTAGATTGCAGACCAGCAAGTTCAAAAACCCACTGTTCAGGTTAAATGAGCCCTCAGGAACACAAATTGATTTACTACCCTAACAATTATAACTAATCCCCATAACAATTAAAACTAAAGCTAATTAATCTTGATATTTATTCATTGTCTTTCATTTAAAAGCTGTATGATACGGACAGCAGTTTCTTCCAAGTTTATCCAAACTCTGCAAACTTGCAAAACCCTCAGAAGACAGAAATGAAATGCAATGCTGCACTAAGAACATGCATCCTTGTGCCATGTCTTAAGGAACCATGCCCATGGTTTACCAACTTCGCTAAATAAATCCCCTAATTAACAAAAGCCTTCCAACTGCAAACAGTTCGTGTCAGACCAATTTGGGGTTCTTCGCAAACTTTTCTCATCAAATATTCTAAGCTGTGTCTGATAAATCAGTGAGCCCCACTTAAAGCACTATGCCCCCATGTAACACTAGTTCACATCTATACCACAATTAGTGTTGGCCTCACCTTAAGATTGACACCTGTAAAACATGGGAGACTTGCTTTCATTTTTATTTCAATCACGTGTTTTGCATGAGATCAATCTGACTATGGGCCCAACTTCAATTAAAGCAAAATCCAGGCCAGAGGTATAAAAGGACAGTTATTCTGAGCAGTTTGGATTTTAGATGTGATCCCTCATGATGGATTTATAGTGTGCACTTAGAAAAATTAGTTCATCAAATTTGCTGAGCTTGAATCCCAAATCTGACAATTCAATAGCAAATCAAATGAATATACCCAAAAAAAAAAAAAAATTCAGATCAAATTAAGACTTCAATTATGAATTGCAAACTCAAATGCAAATTGGTTGAATTACATCGTTGGCTGTAGCTCAACTGGTTAGGAACATGTGACTGTGAAAGTGCATGAGTTTGAGACCTCCTTGGAGCAAAAAGACTAAAAAAAAAAAGGTTGAATTGTGAACCAGTTTAACTATGGCCCCCACACAAACCAAAACAAATTCATAAAGTAAAACCTTTGTGTAAAAGAATGTAGAAGTCATAAAGCCCACAAGGCCATCAGGCCCAATATCAAAGCCCACTTACAGGCCCAATTGTATATTAGTCACATCCACACATGGGAATCAATCAACATAGCACTAACTCAGGAGACTTATTTCTATTCTCTAGAGAGATTACTGATTGAATGTATAGTTACTAATAAAAAAAAGCCTATAGTTAATAATAGGTAGATTGTAATTAGATCATACTCCAAGATTGTACCTAATTGGGGCATCCAATTTTGTGTCGTGTGTAAACACACATCAGTCAACCCACATTGGAATACAACAATTTCACCAAATTCTCTCTCTTCCATTGCTCTTCTTATACCTTAACATGGTACCAGAGCTCAGGCTCATAACCTCTCGTGGCATCTTTGGCACCGTAGAGAATAGTCCCCATCTCAATTCTTGGCATCATCCTCTATTCGACGCATCCTAGAGATCATTTCCGATCTCTCTCTTTGCCACTGCTTCATAGTCAGAGACTTGGAGGTCAGAGCAACAAATCAATATCTGGTTTATGGCTTTTCAATATTGAGGAAGAGGATACCTAGATCCTTTCTTGTCGACAACATCATCCGGCAGGATCATTACTTTCAGAAAAGGATTTCGGAAATCCTTAATTATAGTGATTCTTTTCTTCATCTTCCATCGATTACCAAGATCCAGACATCTGATTGGATCCAGAAGTGCATATTTAAAACTATGGCTTCAGTTCGTACATTGCTGGGAGTTGCAGCTGTTCGCAACTGGACACTCTAATAAATGGACATTAAAAATGCCTTCCTTGATGGTAATTTGCACGAAACAGGATCCCTCTTTACAACTACACCTGCATACATTGAAATGAAGGCATCTCCAAAGCCTTTTCTGGACATATAACCCTATCCAACAACATGCATTCCACCATTCTTATTACACATATCCTTGAACTAAATAAATCAAACATGAGATCTTCAATAGGGAATCTAAGCATGAATAATATCCAAGAATCATAAATGGAGCATGCATGTAAGCTATTATAAATGTTCACTTGCATTTCAATAGTGCTTTTACACAATAAAACCTGATTCCAAGTTAGCCTTCACTCAATTCAAGCTTAAAAAAAAAAAAACCCCAAATCTCTAGCTTGTCCAAAGTTCCTACAATGGTGAAAGAGAGGAAATGAGTAGGAACGGATTTCCAGCAACATTCTAGGCCCTCATCTAGTTGATTTCAAACAACAAGAGCTTAATCAACTGATTCTAAGCACAAGGGAGCATTTGGAAGATGATTCCCTTATCGATAGAGTGAATGGTGACGAAATAGGAAGAATGTGAACTTGAAAGAGGTAGAGGATGAAGATAATTTCACTTGGGCTCTACATGCACCCACCTCCAGGATACTACTTATCCCCCAAAATCATGTCTGTTGCCTAAAGAAATCACTTAATGGCCTCAAAACAGGCTCCACAAGCATTTTTCGACAAATTTTGGGATGCCGTCTTTCGTGCTCATTTTTTATCAAAATCCGAATCATAATTCGCTCTTCATTCAATGGACTTCAGGCGATACCATCCTACTCCTCTATATGGATTGATATGATTATCCATTGAAATAATACTGAAAATGTCAAAGATCTCAAAAGACCTCTTATGTTACTCCTTTAAAAAGAAAGATCTTGGACATCTAACATATTTTCTTGGTCTTAAAATCTCACAATTCAATGAAGGCATTTGCATCTATCAAAGGAAATATGCTGAAGATCATCTTGGTTTCGCTCGCAGATTGCGAAAGTGCTGACACACCTTTGAATTCAAATGTGAAAAATCACCAAGACGACAGAAATCCACTGTCTAATCCATCCAAGTATCGCCGTCTTGTCGGAAGCCTTCTCTATCTTATTATGACAAGGCCAGACATCTCTCATACAGTGCAAACTGTCAGCCAGTTTGTGGGAAAACCTCACATACTCATCTAACAACAGTCTACCAAGCATTTCCAAGCTTTCCCCCAGCAGAAAGAAAGCAGGAAAAAGGTGCTTTAACTAGAGAGAACAAAGCTTAAAAATCAAAAGGGCAGATGACTGAAAACACTGGCCACCACCCTCCTCCAAACCCAACCACCCTTTTCCCAACCTCCCCCACCGGACATTGCCACCCAATCCCCATCGGCTACCCACAATTCACAAATGGCTGCAACACCTCCGCACCAGACTGTTCCTGCTCCGTCCCAGCAATCTCCAATGGACCTTGACTCTGTTAAAGAAGGCGAACCTTCACAATCATATAGAGATGCAGTAGCACCTGTTGGTCCAAGGCCATCGACTGACACACCCACGGATTTTCCTAGCAATATCCAATATATGGCCAATCAAATCCCTCTCGATCGCACAGCCCCGACAGTGGAACTTGATTTCTCCGACTGCAAACCTCGAGGAACACCCATGGACTCACCCTGATTGCTCAGTTTCATGGCGGTGGGACACCATCCAAACAAACCCTATCTCGCCTATCCACAGTTTTGGTGCTCACATGGCTCTTTGGACTTTTTTGGAGCTTCCAAACAGATTCTTCTTATGTGTCTTTACTGAAGAGAGGGACCTGATCCGAGCCCATCTGGGATCCCCCTGGCGGTGCTGGCAAACAGTATTGGTCACTTCATGGACCCCAAACTTTGACCAACACAGGCCTTCCTCGCCCAGCTTCCACTATGGATCATGCTGCCTGGTCTACCTATGGAATATTGGGACGAATGCCATCTAAGGCGTATCCTGCAACCAACGGATACCTGCGACGTTTGGATGAGGTCACTCGATCAAAAGGAAGGGCCAATAAGCGGGCGATGTTTGCCAGAGCTCTTGTGGACATAAGAAATCCGGAACGAACCGGTCAACGGCGTTTACATTCATTCCCCGGAGGAAGTGCGATTTCAGAAATTAACTATCGAGAACCCACCTTCGTGATGTGGAACCTGCAACAAATTCCTCTTGCATACATTCTGCCATTCATGTAATAAGAAAAGTCAGGAAAAAGGAAAAGCTTCGGTGCTTTCGGTTCAACATGAGACAAACTCCCACCAACACACCAGTCAGAGCAGTGGAGGACAATCAACAAGGTAACTGGACCCTGGTCCAACACACAAAAAATTCCGCCACGGCGAGTACCGTTTCTAATGACGGCCTCAAAAACAAGGTGGGCAAGCAAGGGGAAAGCAGCATAGTCCCAGGCAAATGACGGCTAACATGGCGAACAAATACAGCCCACTTCAATCGGAACAATCAAGGAAAGAGGCAGAGGCAGCCATTGGGCCTAGAATGAACAACATCGACGGTAATAGTTCTGGCACCCCTACCCTACCGGACGTCCGGCAGGCTGAAACCACACCACCGCTGACAACGATGGGAACCGTTTCATCCCTACCTCGGGAATCGCAAATCCGGGTTGTCAGGGAAAATGGGACAGCTATAGCACCTGCTCTACGCAAAAAGGCAGAGGTTGATATCTCAAACTGACAAAAATAAACAGGTGGCAAGCACCCGGAGTAGCCTCAACTTCACTGACACGGATTTGCTCACTTCGGCAGGATTTCAAGAGTCCCAAGGTCGGGCTCTGCCATTAGGAATTTTGGGAAATCGAAATCTACTAGTCCGGATATCATAGCACATGAACAGATCTCCTCAGACTCACATGCAGATGTACCACGTATGGCTGTAGCTGACAGACCTCTTGGCCCGGGAAGCCTAGTAATCCAGAAGGAAAGCCTCCGGTGTACTACCATCCTTATGGATACAGGCATTATAGTGGATAGGGGCGCACCTCGAGATGTTATAATGTCACCGCCCACTGTCATATCACCACCGCCCATCTTCTCTTCGTTAAATACTGCCTTGCACCCCCACAGTCTCCCACAACACTCATGCCTAGTACCCCAGAGAGCTCTTCCATCTCTCCAGCACCACAAAAAATAAATCTCTCTCACACTGCTTCCAGTTCCTCAGCCACAAATGAACACTCCAACCAACTCGCAATCTCCGCGCCCTCCATGGGTTCTTCCACTAACCCCGGACCTCTGGCCGGTGGGTATGAACTTCCCATGGTCACCAGCGGGCTGGATGATGGACACCTTCTTCAATCTAGGGTAGTGCGGGGGTGGGGGGGTGGGGGTGGGTTATGAACCTGGGAATCCATCCACTACCGTTCTACTGGCCGCATCATCAATTGATCTGGATACCACTACCTTTCCCCACTTCTCTTTCCCACCACAACTCCACTTGCAAACCACTATGGTCACTGCAGAAAGGGGATTGCCTCTGTGGGCCCCTCACAATGGGTCTGGGACCCGGAGACTGAGCTAACTGACAGATCAACAAGTGGGTGCGCTCTTTCCACAATCCACCCAAAGCTCCGAGATAAGATCCGCCACATTAAAGGAACTCAATGGACCTGTCAGAAGTGGATTGGTTGGACCTGGGATTCCTGGACATTCAGGACACCAACTCCATCCAGTAAGTGGACAGCCACTTCAAAGAGGAGTCAACCCAAGCAACAACTCTCAATCATTGTCCGTGGGCTTCGAATCTCCTCTCTGGCCAGCTACAAAGTGTCTTCGGTCTCGAGCCAGGTATGGAAGTTACCCTTCATTCTAACATTATTTATGATAATAAAAATCATGAGCTGGAATGTTAGGGGAGCTGGCCGCAAGCCAATCCTTCCATATATTCGTGATATGGTTTCTATCCATGATATGGCCATCTTAGTTCTGCTGGAGACAAAAATCTGTGAACCTCGAGCTTCAGGTATTATTTCCAAACTCAGTCAGCTTTACCAAGCTAATCAACTAAAATTTGGAAATGGGTATTCTGGGGGTATCTGGGTTTTCTGGGACCCAGCTCGAGTAGCCTTATCCCTGCTCGACGACAGCCATCAGCACATGACCTTTCAGGCCATTCCCGCATTAGAGCAGGGGCCACCATTCTTTTTTACGGCGGTCTATGCCTCACCAAACCATCATCTACGTAAGACACTCTGGACAAAATTGAAAACTTTAAAAAATGGATGTATTACTAGCAGAGAACCTTGGCTACTCATGGGAGACTTCAACGTCATCCTAGGTCCACATGAAAAACAAGGTGGGCGACAGGGCACTGGCTGGTCTACTGGCACTGAATTGCAGGACCTTTTGGACTCTTCAGACGCTAGAGACATGGGGTTCGTTGGTAACCCATACACCTGGTCCAATCACCAAAGCCCACCAAACCGTATCCTGGAAAGGCTGGACCGATGCCTGGGTAATGCCGAGTGGATATGCAGCTATGATGATATAGTAGTCCGCCACTTGCCTCGTACCGGTTCGGACCACTGTCCACTGCTCTTGACCACAAACAAGCCGGATCACAAATCACCACACTTTTTCAGATTTGAAAATATGTGGCTACTGCAACCGGGCTTCCATGAGGCGGTACGACAGTTTCCGGGATCCATAATAGTCCTCGATATCACTCCTCCATCTACCTTCACCAACTGGAAATAACTCTTCAATCGGATCTCTCTCGTAAGCGCTTGCAGCCTGAACTGTTTTGGAGGCAGCGCTCACGGGTCCAATGGCTAAAAGAGGTGGGGACCAGAATACAAAATTTTTCCACCGGACGGCCAAACTACATTCAAGCAGGAATACTATCCATATTCTCAAAGATGATGCGGGAAACATCCTGGAACATATGGATGACCTACTGAGACACTGCAGCACATACTTCAAGACCCTGTACAATGAACCGGTTGCAGAAGCAGAGGAACGTGGACTCTCCCTCTATTCATCGATAAGGTGATTGCAAACGAGGACAACCTTTCGCTTCTCACCATCCCAAATAAAGTGGTTATCAGAAAAGCTGCTTTCGCAATAGGTGCTGATAAATCACCCGGCCCAGATGGTTTCAATGGTAAGTTCTACCACACTTATTGGCACCTTCTGGCCGGAGAGGTTGTACGCATGGTGCCATTCTTCTTCAGCACAGGTACGTTTGCACCTAATCTGAATGAAATATCCATAATCCTCATTGCCCAGAGAATGGAGCGCACAAACTCTCCGATTTCCGCCCAATCAGTCTTTGTAAATGTCACTTACAAATTATTTCTAAACTCTTGTGAACCGGTTAAGACCTCTGTTAAACAAATGCATCTCCCACAGTCAGGGAGCTTTTGTACCAGGTCGGAGAGCGGCTGATAATATTATTATCGCCAAGGAACTTTTACATTCCATGAGCAAGATACGACACAAAAAGAAATACTGTGCGATAAAATTGGATGTTCAGAACGCATATGACAAATTGTCATGGTCCTTCCTTACTGACTGTATGTATCAGCATGGTTTTTCAGATGAAGTGGTTATGCGACTCATGTATTGTGTCAAAACAGTCACTTATAGGGTGACAGTGAATGGCCATCGCTCAGAAGTTATTGCACCCTCACAAGGTCTCCGGCAAGGTGACCCTCTATCACCTTATCTATACATCCTCTGTGGGGAAGCTCTCTCAAAGAGACTGTACCAGTTGGCAGCGATGAAACCACATTTCTTTCCCACAGTGGGGCCAGGGTCGGAGTGCATACCTATGCTCCAATATGCGGATGACACTCTGGTTTTTATTCAGACAAAAAAATCGGTGGCCAACAAGGTGGGTAAGATCCTGGAACAATATGCTATGGAAGCTGGGCAACACACAAATCTGTCAAAATCAGCTCTTATTTTTCAGCCCAGGCACAACTACTGATGATACCCGGATGTAAGACACTCTCTTGGATTCGCAAGGTGAGTACCGAACTCAGCTATCTGGGTGAGCAAATCAGTGTGAGTAACTCTAAGCCTAACAAAACCTCACTACTCATTTCCAGACTGCATAACAGAATAAACTTATGGAAAGGAGCAGGTATGTCCTTGGCAGGCCGTAAAATACTGCTACAATCTGTCTTCGGCAATCCCCCACTACTGGTGGGCACCAATGTCCTATGCAGGAGTTCTGCGGCAAAGATCTCCTCCTCCCAAGCAAAATTCCTGTGGACGGGACAAACCGAACATAAAGGCTGGACCCCAGTGGCCTGGAAAACTGTTACTGCACCGAGGATAAATGGTGGCTTGGGATAAGAGACGTGGAGGTCCAGAACAAGGCAGCTTTCGCCCATCTCGTCTGGCGCTTCCTAACATCACCAAATGCCTTATGGAGCAGGGTACTTCATCAAAAATATCTCAGGCATCGGGATTTCTGTGAAGTGGAGGCTCGCCCACAAGACTCAAAACTATGGCGTGGAATCCTACGGCACAAGCCAACCATTTTAGCGAACCAGAGATGGGTCATTGGTACCGGGACCAAAATTCGAGCACTGGATGATACACGGGTCCCCTCATATGGTCCCCTGCGTGAACACCTAAAACATGGCAATGGGCTACAAGCACTCCTACTTATGCTAGGGAGGACTTCTGACACGGACCTTCTGGTGGTAGACTTCATCACTTTAGGGACATCACTTCCTAAGTGGGACTCCGGCAAACTGGGCTCGCTATGGCCATTGGCCATAGTCAATCGGATCATGGACCTGGGCCTCGGTGGAGACGATATCCGCTGCTGGAAAGACAAGCCTGCCGGGTCATGCAGTTTCAAAGCCCTATACAAGCACATTCAATCTCGCCAAATCGGCCCCTCATATCCTTGGCAGAACCTCTGGGACATGCTACTACCTTCAAAAATAAAATTCTTCATCTGGAAACTCCTCGATCGCTTACCAACTAGGCAGCGGCTGAGTCGATGGGACCCCAATGTACAACCAACCTGTCCACTATGCTGGAATGCTCCAGAAACAGTGGATCACCTATTTGCTACCTGTGATTTTGTTAAATTGCTATGGGCTCATTCACCATCACCCACACACATTCAGCCCCCTCTCGACTCTGTTCGGTCCTGGTTTTGGTGCAGTCCAAACCAAAACAATCGACGTTTTGCATGCATCCTTTTCTGGCAACTGTGGAAGGCCAGGAATCTATACATTTTCCAATCATGCCCTCTTCACCCAATCCAGATCATCTCTAGAACCATAGCTACATTGATGGAGTCTAACCTATCCTCTTTATATGCAGATACAGGTACAAGTATGTCAACTGACTGTTGGGTGCCCCCACCACCAGGGTGGATAAAAGTGAACTTTGATGGGGCTTTTGATGACACAACAGGCAAGGCTAGTGTCGGAGGGGTTGCTAGAGACCCTTATGGGAATGTCCTCATGGCCTTTACTGCGGAAGTGCATGCTCACCACCCACTGGAAGCTGAATTACTAGCCCTACAAAGGAGCCTGATCCACTTATCCGACACTCCATCATCCTCAACAAGCTCTAACCCAGGGATTCAGCTTGAGGGGGACTGTCTGGTGCTCATCACTACCATCAAAAATTCTGGTCACCTGACTTGGGATATGATGCCTTTATGGAAGAAAACCATGCACATGCTTAGCAATCTGACGAGCTGGACGGTTCATCACTGCAAAAGGTCGGCAAATCGAGTGGCAGATATGCTAGCACATTACACCATCCCAGTTAACACCGGAGCGATCGCACCCATCCCTCTGGCAATAAAGGAAGTGATTGTGGGAGAACAATCAAGAGCTATCTTTTACACCAACTCCTTCTTCAAACACACATTGGATGGATGGCAGGATCAACAGTGTATACCACCTTTACCACTAGAAGGAGGTACATCAGACCAGGAAGCGACCACCAGTGGACTGCTGCGGCCAAATAGCCAGTTCCCATGACAGCAGCGACTTTGGATTTTCTACGGCACAAGGAAGGAACCTCGGCTATCCCTTTTGGAGTAGTTCTTTTGGAAAACGTTTTGTTACTACCCTATGTTTTATTTGTTAGTCAGGTGGCTCTGGGTTTCTCCACCCACCAAAACATGTTCATCAACATGTCTCTATCTTTTATTGTCACAGTTGTAACTCCCCTTTGCTAATAAAATACCACCTTCTTTTTCGCCAAAAAAAAAAAACAGTCTACCAAATACTTAGATACATTTGTGGCACTCTTGACCGTGGCTTATTTTACACCTCAATGTATCCTCTCACACTCATAGCTTATGCTTATGCTGATTGGACCGGTTGTCCAGATACTAGATGGTCAATCATTGGGTGGTGCATCTTTTTAGGTGGTTCTCTCATTTCATGGAAATGCAAGAAGCAACCCATTGTCTCTCAATCCTCTACAGAAGTTGAATACCATTTCCTGTCTTCCACCAGTAGTGAAAGAATTTGGCTTAGGCGTCTTCTTCGTGAACTGGGGGTTATTATGTTAAGAGCCACACCGCTCTTTGCTGACAAAACTTGTGCTGTGAAAATTGCCACGAATCCAGTCTTCCATGAGTGTGAACAAAACACATAGAAGTTCACTGTCATTTCAATCGTCAATATGTTCTCTCTCGTGCAATTAAACTGCCACATGTTTCATCACATGACTAGTTGGCTGATCTCTTTACTAAAGCAATGGTCAAAGGCATGCACAATTTTCTGACTTCCGATTTGATACTCCATCCATCTCTGCATCAATTTGAGAGGGAGTGTAGAAGTGATAAAGCCCACAAGGCCCATCGTCCCCACTAACGAAGCCCACTTACAGGCCCAATTGTATGTAGCTGAAATTTTAAAGAATTAGTCCTCTATCGTGGGTGACCAGATGGGAGTAGCTTCCAGTTGATTGGTGATCGGGAGTGTGTCCACAATGTTGACAACACTAGCTCCCAAGGAAGCATTCTGTAATGGATGATTCAAGAGAGAGCATATTGGAAGAAAGAAAAACTACTATAAAGTCTTCTACATGGATTTGTGAGTCCTACAGTAGATGGGAGCGGATCTATGGGTCCCACGACAGAAAAATGGCCCATCACTCTCACAAATGGGGAATCTAAGATCACTGGGATTAGACTGAACAGAGCTCAGGCTCTGACACCATGAAATGAAACAACTAAAGGAAACAAGAGATCTGGAGAAGTTGTTGTGTTGGGTTGATGCTCCTAACCACTTTATTTATAAGTCTCAAATACACTAGAAGAATATACATAAATACAATGAAGGTCGAATAACCACTTGAGGCTAAAAAAGTGTATGGTATATGAGGGACTATCAAATAAAAGTGATAGACTAGAGATTACAGCAAACTAAGGACAAGATGAAATTAAGGTTGGATCATGGGTGGAGGATTTGCAGGTTGAAACCTAACTTGTACCTATCTCGTTTATTAAACAGATCAAATTGCACCCAAACGAGAAATCCCAAACGTTAGCAAGTAACCAATTTAGAGCAGTATTATTTGGGTTTTATTACATTGGGCCCGCCATTACAAATTGATTATTATGGGGTTATTCAAAGATCACCACCAAGATATTCTATTACTGCCAAGTGCCAAGTACAAATGGTTCCCAAAAAACCTCTCCATTAATGATGTGTTTTCCCACCTGAATTAGTTTTATATAAGAGATTTAGGAGAGTTCGACGGATTAGATAGGTCAACCCATGTCTGACCCATTTACCTACAGTTCAAGAAACCTGGACCCACAACCAACCATATACAGTACAGGTTGGATACTTCATGTTAGGTGGGTCAATGCAAGTCGGATTAGGTTTTGCCACCCCAACTTACAAGCATAACAAATTTTCATTAAGTAGTCTATATTACAAAATTATACCATCTTCATAAGTAAAAGAGAAAACTACTCTGTTAAATTTTGCAATACAACATCTAAAAATTCAGTGAAGTTCAAAAAAAAAAAAAAAAAATCAACCCTTGAACTCTAATTAAGGATCTACGTTAATTCACAACTGGTTGTAAAGTTTTGCATAGGATATTTGAGTGGGCAACTGGGCATGTAATGGAATTAAGATCAGCTACATTTTTCCAACTTTCAGTGCCCTGCATCTTCGGGGAATTGGTCATCTGAAACAATGAATGTTCCCAGCTTCTGTGCCCCAAGACAATATATCTGCACTTTGGAGCTGATAAAATTTTGGCCAGAGATAAGAGAGAAGGAAAAAAGAAAAAAAGTAACCACCACCACCCCGCCGGCCCGCGCACCACACACATCCACATCCCCCCCCCCCCCCCTCCCCCCCCCCCCCAATTTGGCTTCTGATTCAAGTGCCTTAGAACACAGGTCAAGATAAACTGCTCTAACCACAAGGTATAACACCCCACAATAGTCAACCCCCAGATAATCCAAATTGTTTTCAAATCTCAATCCATGCTTGAAGAAGGGGTGATCGGTGTAATATTCCAGGAAAATCCTGTTGCCAAGGTCCTTTTTCAGCAAATCTACACCGCGTGTTCGGCAATTTACTAGTAAAGTTAAAGTGAGTAAAGCCTCCATTATCCAAACAAGAAAAGACAAGGGATCATATCAAAAGTACACAAATTCAAAATTCCCTCCTTTTTCAAAAAAAAAAAGTCAAAAAGCAACCTTCTTTCTCCATTAAATGAGAAAAAACAATCCTCATTCTACACAAAAAAGTCAAAGAAATTCCCTATCAAACAACTAAAAACAAAAAGACCATCATAACCCCCTATATTTATTATCTTTTGATTTGATGCTTCACTTCACTTTATTTCAATTCACCATACATCCAAACACGCGGGCTGTTTGGGAAACTTACTAATAGAGTGGAGTGAAGTAAAGATTATTTTCAAGAAAGAATAAAATATAAGTGGGTTATGATGTAATTTTATTTTTAGCTGTTTGGTATGGAATTTTTTTGACTTTTTGTATAGAAAGGAAGAGTTTTTCTGTCTTTTAGTAGAGAAAGGAGGTTGCTTTTTTACTTTCTTTTGAAAAAAAATGGCGGGAATTTTGAATTAAAGTGCTTTTGATGTGACTTTTTTTTCCTTAAAAAAAAAGGGGGCTTTATTTCAGTTGACTTTATTAGTAGAGTTGCCAAAGTAAATTAAAGTAGCTTAAAACTTCCATCAACAAAACCAATTTTAACTATGACTGAGTATGCTACCAATTCAAAGACAGATAACATTAAATATCCCTAAAACTTACAAAAACACCAAATGAGCAAAGCAGTTATCTCCAGCAACAATAACTTTCCTCAAATTGTGTCCAATGCAACCAAACAAACAAGCCCTAAAACTTTACAGAAAAACCATCACCAGAAAAAGTTAATCCAGCGAGGGCAAAACAGTTAATTTCCAGCAACAGTCATTTTCCCCGGAATAGGTACCATGCAACTAAACACCACCTAAAAAATAATCAGAAATAAAAAATAAAAAAACACCATCTGAGAAAGTTTTGGAGAGCAAATACTTATTTCCAGAAATACTTATGTTTCGTGAGGGCTCACTGCAATCAAACAAGTTCTAAACAGAATTAATAGGAAAAAAAACACCTGAATTAAATTCATTGCAATCAAATAACACGATACAGAATCAACAGAAAATGCAAACTTCAGACAGGTTTTTGTTTTTTTTTTTTCTAAAATCACAAGTGTTCTTCTATTGAGAAGTAACACACCACTTATAGAGGAGTAGAATGGGATTACATAGTGAAGCTAGTCACATCATCCAATCAAATTCAACATCATCCAATCAAATTCAACACTTTCTTGAATCCTAACAAACCCCATTCTCAAAATAACAAAAAAATTAATTAAATCATCCTATTATTCTAACTTAACTTCTCAAAACAGCTTCAACCTTCCTAATCATGTGCATTCCCTATCAAATATTAAAAAGATATATGTCTAAAATCATATTGTACTATATTAAGAAGCAACACAATTCTTAATCAAATTAAACACTATCTTAAATCCTAACAAACCCAATTCTCAAAAAAACAAACCTAATCAAATCATCCTAATATCCCAATTTTAACAGCTCAAAACACATTCAACCTTCTTAACCTTCTAGCATCCTCCATCAATTAAAAAACAAAAACAAACCCAAATCAGAGAATTGAGTAAAAAATTACAGACCCCAGATGGCAGAGGCACCATGATCGCGCGCTTGGTCGCCGGATACTTCAGCCAGTCGTAGCGCGTCACGCCTAATCCCCTCTCCCTCAGCCTCTCTCTCCTCAGCTTCTCCTCCTCCGACAAATTACTCTCATCCAACCCTCCATCCGGCGGGCTGAAAACCAATTCCTCCTTCCTCGCCGCGACGTCGAACGCGTAAACCTTCCGATTCAACGTCCCCTCGGGGCTAAAAAGATACGAAATCAAGGCATCATCAGGACTGAACTTGATCGACGACGGAACCACGCACCCCGGCAACGGAGACTGGACGATCTCTTCCACGGGGAAGATCGAGCAGTCGTCGGCGGTCTGAGGAACTGTATTGTCAGTCACCGGCATATCGGACGGCAGGGATTCTTCTACGCGTCTCTGCTTCTTCGTCTTCGGATTCAAATCTTGGTGCATTTAAAGAGAAGTGGATCAAATCAAAACCCTAGCTAAGGTCAAGATCGGAGTAAGCATTTGGAATGCTCTCTCGGGATCTCAAAACCCTATAAAATGGATCGAACAGCAGAAGAGAGAGATCGAGAGGTTTCGGAGACGTTTTGAGCTTTTTTTTTTTTATGATGGATGGATGGATGGATCGATCGAGCGAGCGAGCGAGCGATCGAATCGAGAGAAATGAGTGTGACCTGAGAAATCAATGACTTGGAATCGGTGATGGTGGTGTTTGTTGCTGTTTTGAGATTTCTTGGTTTTTTTAAGAGTTATTGAGTTTGGACAGTTCGTGGACAGTTCGTAGACTTCCTTGAACTGTGTTGTGTGTATATGATAAATTGGAAAAATTATGTCTTTTTTAGAAATAGTGGTTTTCTGAATAAATGCAGCAGCATTTCTTTAGTAATTTCAAATCCTAAGTCGAAGCTCTCATTTCTTTTTCAATTTTGATATCATTCAAACTCCACCTCTTTTAATTATTCTTCGGTGGATCTCATTTGATCAAGGATTCTTATAATATAGGGAGTATTCAAGTGCATCTATCCCTCATCATGTGTGGTGAGGGACACTCCTTTTTTGAGAATGATCTTCTCAAAAAGTACAAAAGCCCTTTTGTACTTGAAACTTCCCAAAAAGGGGTGTCCCTCACCAGTCACCACACATGTGTTGTACTGGTAGTACCTAATTCAGCCATCGAAAAAGAAAAGAGGTGTTGTAAGATCAACAGGTGTAGATAGAGCAGGTGTTGGTCTGGTGGATGCACAGGTACACGTGGAGACAGATCTGAAGACTTGGTATCACTGAGAGAACACAGGCGCTGTGGAATAGTCCGAGAAGCACACGTGGAGAAGAGAATCAACTATGAAGAAGAAGTCCTGGGACGTCAGTCAAGGAGCTCTGATACCATAAAAGTGAGTAAATATTCTCTCTCTCGTGTGAATGTTTTTTGAGAGGATTTCTATATTGTATATATAGAATAACTTTACAAGGATGAGGACTGATGTTGATAAGATATAGATCCTGAATATCAGGAGAAAATCATGTATTCAAACATTTAATTCCTTCTTTGGGTCTATCTTTTGAATTGATTGAACCTCTATCCATTGCATGGTTGGAATGATTATCTTGTGTGCCAACAACATGGTGAGGGATAGAAGCACTTGAATATTTTCCATATATATATATATATCCCTTTTTATAAAAGAGAGTAAATTGACATGTTCTTTCATCACACCCACCTTTATGATGAAGTCCACTAAGATGCAAGATGACATCATCTTTATCCTTGTCTCCTTATCCTTATCTCCTTATATCTTCTTCTCTTCTTCCTTACCCTTATGTAAAAGAGAGTAACTTGACATGCTTCAATCAAGAAAGTAACTTAACATGCTTGTTTCACTGCACCCATCTTTGTTTTGTCTGGATTTCAACTCTTGTTTTAATACAAACAAGCAGAGGATGAACTTTGTTTTTAGGTTCTCTTGGCATTCTTAAAAACTTCTTTATTCTTACACACACATAATCTAAGAGAGATCTTATGTTTTTCTTCGAAATTTATTTATATTTCTCTTTTATAAAAGAGAGTAAATTGACATGTTCTTTCACTACACCCACCTTTATGATGGGGTCTACTAAGGTGCAAGATGACATCATCTTTATCCTTGTCTCCTTGTCCTTCTCTTCTTATATCCTTTTCTCTTCTTCCTTATCCTTATGTAAAAGAGAGTAACTTGACATGCTTCAATCAAGAAAGTAACTTGACATGCTTGTTTCACTACACCCATCTCTGTTTTGTCTGGATTTCAACTCTTGTTTCAATACAAACAAGTAGAGGATGAACTTTGTTTTTAGGTTCTCTTGGCATTCTTAAAAACTTCTTTATTCTTACACACACATAATCTAAGAGAGATCTTATGTTTTTCTTCGAATTTTATTGGATGATTAGTACTCTCCTCGTGGTGGTTATTTATTCTATTTAGTGATAGTTCTAGAGTTGAGTTTTTTCAAGCTGACTATAGATTGATGGGATGATGCTCTAATGATGATGACCACGGCAACATGCAACCAGCTAGTAAAATTAATGTTGAACTCTAGTTAGAATGACTCAAATGAAAATGCTAAACTATATCTACCTTTTCATTTCCTTCATAAACTAGACTTTCATGGTAATTTCTTTTCTTTAGTTTAAGCTTACCATAGTTTATTTTCTAGGATAAACGCGAGAAAGGGTAAATTGCGCACATTTCTTGCAGTCGAAGAATATTTTTATTCTTTGAATACTATTGTTGATGAAAATCTGCAAAAAAAAATCGGTCAAAAAGCCTTTTTCAACAACATTTAATTGTTGGTTAAGGTAGTTGATTGATAATTAGGGATGACAATGGGTTAGGTTTGAAATAGAACCAGCCATTCCCAAAACACAAATAGCAAAAATGTCATAGATTCTCAAATCCTGATCTTGGAATCCATACCCAACTCCAATAAAGTCAACTAATTTGAGTCCTTTCTGAGTCTAATTTGGGTCTCACAAGGCAATCTGAAAATTAAGGTTAAGGTAATTTTTAAAAAAGAAAGGGAGTTAGATGCAATTTTCTTTCCACTTAAGAAATTCCTGCATGCTGAATATTCAATTGTCGGGATCTCATCTGTAACGTGTTGATGGATCCGAACTGCACTACAACCTGAAATATGACGCAATGATTGGGTCAACATAGTGCCAATCTATGTGGGGCCCACTGTTATTTGATCAAAACCGTTCATATGTCAAAGAATCATCTTTATAGGGGTTGTTACAAATTTCACTTATCTGAAGTGATCTGTGCCATTTGATTTCTCATGTGCAGAAAAATTAACTTTGATTTCATACATAATCAATCCAACGGTGCCTATGAAGTGAAAATTGGGCCATTGTCTCAGTAGATGGTGATGATCGAATTCAATGGATTTGATGAAGGAAATGTGGGTCCCATTTTGAAGAAAGAAGAAGTAGGTTTTATGGAAACTGTAGCACCAGCAGCATGTTGTTGTTCTCGTAGAAAGCTCTACTTCCTTTGGTTGTAAAAAGGCAAGCAAGACCCTGGATAAGGACGGGTGGAAAGGAAAAGCCAGCTGAAAAGAAGTTGGGAATTCTTCATAATTTGAAAAAAAAAAAAAAGAGGATTTTACCCAAAAAATCCCGTAAGACTTGTCAAAAGCCAAAAGCACCATCAACATCTTATAAAGACCACAGTAGTCTCAAAGGCCTTGTTTGGTATTTTTTTTTGCTTTTAGCGCCGAGCGGGGATATCGCAGTTCATTCTAAGTAAATGAGCGGGGATATCCCCGTTCATCGTTCATTACAACTTAAAGACTGTCGAACTCCCTTCTCCCCTTTGCCTTTTCTGATATCCGGACGAATCTCTCTGCAACCCCTCTTCCATATTACCTTGTTTTATGGGAGAATCCTATTCTTGAATCTTTTAAGTAGAGAGGTTTGAGCTCCATTAAAGAGGTTGGTAGTCTAGATTTACTAAAGAGGTTTGGGCTCCATTAAGTAGAGAGGTTTGGGCTCCATTAAAGAGGCTTCATTAAAGCTTCAATCTCCTTGATGGATAATTAATATTTACTCCATGGATAGTCCACAGTAACTTTCTTAAGATAAAAAGACCATATTTCAGTAATATAAATGGGCATTGGCTTTGAATGTAATTGAAGATGGGTTGCAAAGATATCCATGTTCACAGCCCTAATTTGGGCGGGGATATCCCCGTCTCAACTGAAACCATTCTAAGAGACAGCACCCATAGCACTCTAGTGGGCGGGGATATCCCTGTTCACAACGCTAATTTGGGCGGGGATATCCCCGTCCCAACTGAAACCACTTTGAGAGACAGAAACGACAATACTCTAGTGAGCAGGGATATCCCCGCTTACAGCGCTAACACAAGCAGGGATATCCCCTTCCAAAACACTGTCATTGGCGGGGATATCCCAGCCCACAGGCCAATGCATGCGTGGATTTCCCTGTCTAGTCCATAAGAGAAATGCATCTCTACAGCCCATAAAGACATAAAGAAAACTTGTATCAAAGATAGACATGCACCTTCACATTCACATCAATCAACAAGTTCATTGACAATCACACATTCGTCCATTAAAGGTAGACATGCACATTCACATTCACATCTGTCAATTAACATTTAACAGCAAGTTCCCTGCCAATTACATGCAGATTCTGACAAAATAGAATAGGTAAATCAAATTAACAACTGTCTACACAAATGCATAGTCTCTGACTAGAAACAATATGCACATCTAATTCTCCAAAAGCATGTCATATTGTGTCAACTGAATATACATGCAAACTGACCATACAAAAAAACTGGTCAATTACAGAAAAAGATCAAGGTCAGTTTCTTAGTCTAAAGCACTTAAATCCAATCTATAGGAGTTTAGCACCCAAGTCCTTTTGAATATATCCAAGACTATTTTGCTCTAATAAAATGGAATGTCAGCTTGTGTGAACTTGAGTGGTTTTCGGAGAATGCAGTGTTCGGCAATAGCACATGCGAAGACCCCACAGTCGTTCCCATTGTCTTGATAGGGGATGTCCATCTTTTCTTTGAAGGTCCAGACGAAAGGGTCATTCCAACCATAAACAGCAAATTTTGAGGTTAGCCAACCAACCTGGAGAGTATCAAAGTAGAAGGTTAGTTTGCAAGTAGTTAGAAAATAATTTATATAAAGATAGTACAATGCATACTTACAAATTCCTTGCAAGTAATTAAAGAATAATGATCACTTGTTGAGCTATTGTAAAATTCCCACACTGCCTCATCTGGGTAACCGACCAGTAAACTGAAGTGATCAATGTAATGCATCAAAAATACTAATGTTTTACTTTCCTTCATATCCATCACATTTGTACCATTCAGATCAAAGGCAAGGGGTTTCGTTTGACGGTATAGGTTCTCCTATCTTAATTTCCTTCAAATTCATGAGTTTGGTAAATTATTGTCCTTCAAATTCACGAGTTTGGTAAATTATTATTAGTTATAAATATTCCCGTATTGCGGTGTGTAATACTGCAAAAAATCAATCATGTAGCGGTTATATGAACAGTCCCACACAATGGCGGGTCTGTCTATGCCCCACTCCAATACAGAATCGGTAACCACTTATGTAAGATTATCACCTGTTAGTTTCAATTCTCAATCTTATAAGCACCATTGGTTATAGTATGTTATCATCAAGTGCTTGTCCTGATCAATATCTTACTTATGTAGTCAATAAGGGAGCTATTTGGTGTATGATATTTCATCAAACACCTCATGTGCATTAATTCAACCATTGTTTTAGGGAGTATTCAGATTGGAACCCATCTTATTTCATTGGAATACATGGTATTCCCCTTAGGAATTCCTCCCAGCCAGCTTATATGTAAAGTCATACCCTACATATGTAGAAGCATCATGCCAATTCCATTCTTGCAGAGTAGAATCTTTTGAATGGAAGATCAAGTGATCAACACAACAGAGAAATAAAAAGAGCCTAACAAGAACATAACAAATAAGTTTCAATAAGAACCCATTCCAACAATCGGACTCAATATCAGAGACACACACTTAAAAATCGAATTGCTACTCTATCTTAGAATCAATGGACATTTAGCTTATTTTCCCACCCAAACCCAAAACGTTTTTATCAAAAAAGACTCAGTCACATAGGCATAAATACAACCAACAACCCCCAACCCAACAAAACCCTCCCTACAAACATGACCCTTCTTCATTCTCTCTTTTTTCCATTCAGAAACTCCCAAAACAGTACACGTTAGAAACTTTGAAGATGAAGAAGAAGTAGTAATTTAAAACTCGAAGAAGAGAATTAATGAAAGAGAAATACCTAAAAAGGAGACAGTTGATGAAGAGGATCATTCAAGAGTGAAAAATGCATCACGTGGAGAGGAGATGAAGAACTATAGAACTCTGTTGCCGGTGCCGACCGATTGGGAGAGAAAGGGAGAAAGATGGAGGAAAAAAGAAGATGTCGAATAGAGGAAAAGGGTTTTGGGGTCTATTTAAGGTAAAGGAGCAAGGAGCAGGGATATCCCTGCTTAGAGAAAAAATTAAGAAAAATACCAAACAGGGCCTTTGAGACTACTGTGGTCTTTTTCAAATTTTGATGGTGCTTTTGGCTTTTGACAAGTCTTAAGGGATTTTCTGGGTAAAATCCTCAAAAAAAAAACCCTCTTAATGTTGATTGCCTTTTACCCATGTAATAGAAAAATGAGATTTACATATGTAAATCCTACAAATGCAAATATTAGACATGTGAACACAGTCATGGTTACATGCCCAGGGATGGATCCCTAGGTTGTCGGGTCAGCAGAATCACTCCTGGCTAGTTTTAGGTCTATTTAGATTTTTTTGAATTAATGTCCAAAACTTCTCAAAATCCATGAAGAACTAAGATATAAATTAAATGGGTCATCATATTTACCATTAATACAAGAACATTTAACGGTTCAAATCATGAACTAGAAGTCCACAAAAGTACAGAAAATTAGATCTCTAGGTTGGGACTTTTTAGCGAGAGGGGTGTGAATTACTTTCGCGGTTGTTTCAGTGTGAAAAATCTAATGTGCAAATCACCTTATTTACACTTCATTTACGTGTCATATTCATTAATGAACGTAAAGAAATGTAATAATGTGTAATCCTTACACATGTGAATCATTTATATATGTTAATGACTATAAAAAAAAATGACCCCTTTTAAGGCTCTAGAATTTGAGAAATTATTGTCAGGTCAAGAATTATGTCCAATGAATTCCTAAGAGTTGTTCGCTTGTATGGATTTGATTTCCTAGGAATTCATGATAAAATGGGTTCGGATTATGGCATGTACGTTTGCTTTAGAATATATAGAAATCATGTTATAAGTGGTTAAAGATGAGGATTAAAGTTTCATTTTTTTAAAAAGAGCATAAAATAACCTTTCCTTTCATGAAAATAGAAGCAAGGGAAGATGAGAGATCAATACCCAACCATCACCTTGTAGGCTCTAGACGTTGAGGAAGCATGGATCTAATTGGGGTGGCTCCTTCGCGATCCGTGCTTCAGCATTGTCTAAAACCTACACTATTATCAAAGCCTCCTAAGGTCCACTCACACAGTCTGTTTACTTTTGGTAGCAATTAAGGTAATCCTCAAACTTATATGATAATACTAGATTGATCTAAAAATCTATGATCGTTGGGGGGGCTTATTCACAATTGGATCCATTGGAATGATAGAGCATGAGGTGAATATTCTACCCTAATTTTCATAGATCTTTCCCGATGACGGATGTAAAAACTATTAAAGATGTGTGTTGCTGTCTTGAACTCGAAGTCCAAAAAAGTTGAGGTTTGAGCATGTTTTTAGCCTCCTTTTTTTTTAATAATAACCCATAAATGAGAGCATGAAGAATCTTGAAAATCAAGATAGAATATCCACCTCGTGCTCTATCATTTCAATAGATCCGATCACAAATAAACCATCCCAATGATCATAGATTTTTAGATCAATCTAATATTAGATCCGCATGAGCGGACTAGTGGAGGCTCTAATGCAAATGTTGGCTTTAGACATTGTGGAAGCTTGAATCTAATTGGGGTTGGCCACTACAAATGCGATAAACATTGCATCGGTTTGGATTAGGCATTAGATGCAGACATATGTGATTGTCTAACATCCATGGGCTAGGGTGTCTAACATCCATGGGCTAGGATGGATACCCTGAATGTGGAAAAGAATCATAGACGATTTACATCTAATGGAAGGGAGAGGAAATAGACTTTCCCAAAGGGTTTCTCTCTTTCTTCCCACTAGGATTTTATCAATTGGTAGCACGTATTAGAGTAGTTGGCTGCCTCTCTCTCCCATATCTATATATATATATATATATATAGAGAGAGAGAGAGAGACTTTTGGCTTCCCAAGTGATAATCTTTATATTCGAATTTGGGAGAGAGATTATCAAATAGATATTAGGATCCCAAAATAAAAATTAAGGATTCTCATCGTTATCACCTCTTGAGGATTAACGTGCCCTTGGGCTGGTATAATCGATCTGATACATTGAGCCACACATGTTTTGGGATTGAAGGCCCACGCACTTGTAAGCAAGTGTGGGCCCCATCATGATAAATCCTTAAAAATGCACATTTTGATTATCATTTTAGAGTAATTAAGGATTTAATCACCAAAACATACTTGATTTTAAAGAAAATTCATGATTTCATGTTTTCATGCATCAAAGTTTGAATTCAAGTGAAAATTCTTTGAAAATTTACAATTTCACATAAAATCATGAATGTTTCTATTTTTATCATGGAAAATCAAAATCAAGCATAACTTTTAATTTGCACATGAAATGATGATAAAATTTTCACCATTAGTTTAATAGTTTAATAAAGGAAAATTAGATAAAATTGTGACATCTCATGCATTCATTTAGTGTGAATTGGGTACCACATGTTGCATTGTCCCTTTCCTACAGGAAATGATAATTTTCTTTATTAATGTTTTATTTTTGTAGGAAAATTCTGATTTTTAGGACCCATGGAAGAAAAAAAAATTAAAAGAGAAATAAAAGATGAGAAAGTTTGAAGAAGACCTACCATGGGGACCCACCCACTATGGGCGTGAATCCCAAGGAAGGGGTGGCCATGGTGAGGTCCAATTTAAATTTTTTTTTGACAATATTAAACCAATAGTTAAGTGTAGAAACAATAGTAAATAGCGTAAGTAATGTCAATATAAGCGGAAGCTAATACGAGGTATCATCATCCATATGTCAAGTATAAGGAGAGCATAAGTCTAACTAGATCTCAAAGTGGAAAATATAATGTGTACATAAAAGATGAATATCCCTCCAAGCTCATCACAAATGACGCTCAAAATCCTGAAAGAGAATATCATTCAAACCCTACTGAAGGCTCTCCATCTTCCAGTGCCACCGATGGGTCAACTGGGCCCCACCCGTACTCATCCACTATTGGCTCCTCGAGGAGCGCCTCACCCTCCGGGATGGGGTCGGTAATGATACCTAAGTACCAAATATGATATGTCAGATCCAAAGGACCTAGCAGCACAGTATACAAGTAACATAGTATGGATGCATCAAAGGTTATTAAAGACAATAATATGATTAATTGAGTAAAAAAAGGCACAATGCTAGACAATCGTGCACAATGTATAACAATAAGGATTAACATAAAGTAAGGATGCTAAATAACCATCTAAGCTATATGGCACATTCACACAGGCTCGCACTGTGGGATATTATACTACACTCCCGTACTACCTTTGAGTTGCGGCGGAGAATGCACGGGATCATAGCCCGTGATGGGCTTGCTTATTCTCTCACGGAACTACCGGGGTCAGTGGACGTGAGAGTCTGTGGGGCCCAGCCCTTTCATGACCGGAGACAAAGTGAACATCAACTTTTTTGTATGAGTATGCCAAATTTTCTATTCTACTTGGAATGCCAAATTTTCTATTCTACTTGGAATTGACAAGTCGTGATCCGTATATCTACTTTCACAAGTAGAAAAGAAAATTAACTTTTTTTCTAGTTTTCATTGCATATATATTTAAGAAAAGAGACATATTTTGATTTGAATGCTGTGAAAGGCGATTTTCATGTGTTTGCCGTGAAAGGCGATGTTTTTGTCATAAAAGGCGGTTTTTTTTTTACCGTGAAAGGCGGGTTTTTTTTTCCGTGAAAGGCGATTTTTGTCGTGAAAGGCGAATTTATAATTCTTATAAAAAAGAGAAAACAAGAGTTGTAATTTTTTTATGTCTCTTTAAAAAATACAAAATACAAAGAAAAGTAAGAAAATGGGATCTAACTTCTCAAGAAATTGTAGGGACTCATTCGGATTGAAGGTTGCAAGTCATGCATGGACTTCACCATCATCCTTCAGATGAGAACAGATGATGCTTTTGATTTACTTGGCTCAGCTAAACCTCAGATTTTTAGAGGATAAAGACCAAGAAGATGTCCTATATTCAATAAAAAGCTAAGTAGACGGACTGAAAAGCCACGTCTAAGCCATGGAGACAGAAGGAGAAGGCCTTGGGGGGGATGGCCCCCACCAAGGAACTTTGGTCACTTTGTAGTGGTGGTCGTAGTAGAACTTCTTCAACAGAGGAGAGGTCGTTGTAGCAACTTTTGCAAAGTTTTCACTTGTGTATTTTCTTAATTCTTCGGATTCCCGTCTTTTTTTCTCTGATCCTTTGAAATGGTGGAAATTGCCTCCTTTTATAGGCTTTTTAGTGGCCATGAGGTTGGTTTATGAGCCTTGAATGCATTAATTGCATTAATGCTCCATGATGAGAGGAGTTACAAGTTTTTAATTTTATATTTTGGTTACTCTTTTTTCTTGGCTTTTGATTGGCCGATGAAGAATAATGAGCTTTTAATTGCCTTTAAACTCCATGATGAGAGGAGTTACATAGTTTAATGTCATGATTATGGTTGACTTGTAACTCTCATTCATTGGCTTCTGATTGGGCCGTCCAAAATAATGAGTTAAAAACCGTATTAATTTGTCATAAAACGGGTCATTAACTGCATTAAGTGGTCGCCAAAGCATTTGAAGAGTCACGGGCCGCGCCACGTTTTTTGAAATTCATCCTGCGATGTAGAGGGCTTGATCGTCGATGGATCTTCATGCCTGTTGATGTTGGATGATCATGTAATTTTAGATATTAATTGCTACCAGTGGGCTGGTACCATCTGTTTTGTCGATTTTTTGATCCGTCGGGCAGAAAGTGTGCTTTCCTGGTCGACCGGTTGGTGATTTCAAAGCATCTGATGACGATCCCATGATTTTGACGGCGGATCCGTAATGTTGACAAAGATCGATGGATTTCGTGCCTCGAAAATTAGATTTTTGGAAAATCACAAAGGCCATTCATCTCGAAACGTGAAAAAGGGCCCAAAAATGGGTTTTTTGGCGAAAATCTGACGACCCGAATTTCCAGTGTTACCAGCGACCATGCACCCAGGGTCGCTGGTGACCATGGGGGCTTTTGTCTCTTTCGGTCATCGATTTTCGGCCGTTTTTCGATTTTTTCTGATTATTTCTTCTTCAGTATTTTTCTTGACTTTTTGTACACGTTTTGTTCTAATTTCCCTGTAGAAAACTTGACGAGAAGCCGTGTAAATCAGAGGGCAAATTTTTTGATTTTCTGAGAAAGCTTGATAATTCGAGAGTCCCCAACGTATTTCCGGGACGAGATTCTCTCCCTTGAATTCCCAAACAGTCCTTCCTAACCATCCCATGAACATATGGTTCGAAACAGTACTTTTCTTCCTTCTCAATTCCCAAAAAATTTCTGGGAGGTCGGTCACCTGTCGGTCAGCAAGCGGTTAGCCGCCTGGGCCAGGGGATTTGGGAAATGAAATATGATTTCCGATAGTTATGGCTCCTCAAAGGCTTTGAGAGGGCAATAGGGGATCTCCAATCCAGCGAAAAGAAGGCCCAGAAACTATGCCAATTTCAAAACTCTGATTCTTCCATCTATAAGGTGAGAGTCAGGCAGCAACAAGCACTTCTCCTTGGATTTAGGTGACAGCTTCTGAAAATCAGTCTTTGTTTCTCTCACCATGGAAGGAGGACAAATATTGCCTTTGTTGTTTTGAAGTAAACTTCTTTGCTAATCCTTCTTTTAAAATAATGGTAATGAATTACAAAGACTGGCAAAGGAAGCTACATTGTAGACTTCTCCAATTTCGTCTCCAGCAAACTCCTGAAAGCAGCAGATCTTTCATCTCTTCTTTCAATTCAAATTTCCTTGTATTTGATCTCCTAAGCCTGACGAGGGAGTTGTATAAAAATTTGTAAACAACCTGCACTTAGAAGGTGAAGCAAAGAGAACCCATGTAAATAAAAATGGAGATGACTCTTCATATACGATCAAGTACGCGTGCAAGTCATTTTTCACATCTTTCTGTAATGTTCAAAGGATGAATAAAAACTTCTTCAGCAGACTTTCATTTTCCTCTTTTGGGTGAAATAGAAGATTGCTGCTGTCTGTGGGAAACTACATATCATCAGTGATGCTTCGTTGGTCAAAAAATACTTGGGAAAAGTCTGAAGAGAACTCCTCAGCTGCTACAGTTCTAAAAAAAGAGAGAAAGAACAGATCAGAGGAAAGCTGACAGAGACGGAATGGAGAAGATGCACAATGCCCATGGGCCAATGCAGGTAGGATATTGCGGCCATGAAATATAGTGTCGACCGACCGTCCATGTCCTACTGCGCGTGTCCTGCAGCTGTAATAATGACGAATTACATTCAAAACGGCCAATGTCTCTAAAGTTTGTGTATCCCAAAGAGGCCACAGCGATTGACTAAGTCTCGCGGTCGGTGGATTGCAGACTTAAGACATCAAACACTTGACGACCATGGGGTGCAAAGCCAGCGCGGCTAGCTTGGAGTGCTTGACACTTAACGACAAATGCCAGTAGCATTCATCAGCTAATACCAACAGCCTTCATCGGCTAGTCCACTGAAAAAGTGACCGTTGGATTACATACATTTTTTCCTTTCTTATGGGACGTTTTGTTATAAGGTTTTGAGCATATGTGATGACTAAATATTCATCATACAGAGCCCATAACTCTCCTAAACATTGTTGAACGGAGAATTGAAAAATAGTGACAGAAATTAAAATATGCCACAAAATAATATGGGTAATTGATTCCTTTCTTTTATAAAGTTGTCTCAATTTATAAGTCCATATTAATCAGTCTATTTTAACATATGCAAAGTTAGTTTCCCTTGGTCGGTAGCGAGCATTTACTGCCCAGCTTATGACCTACGAAACTTGACGGGATCCTAGTTAATCAGTTCATTGGTGTGTGTCGGTCAAAAGCCAAATACATCACCATGAATATGGTTGGATCACAAATCATTTTCTTACCCATTTTGGGATTATGTTTATTGTACCGAAGTGCTGCCCGTTTGCCGATAGCATGTACATAAAAACATTGAAGTTGAAAATGAAATAGATTGACATAGGATTGAGCAAATAAATATGCTCTCCTATCACTCATTCACTATTGTTATTACCTTTGATGAAAGCAAGGAACGCTTACACAAGGTGTCAATCCAAGAAAGCAAGACCTCTAGGGGCTAGAAAAGAGGCCGGACCGAAATTGAACTTCCGGTTTGGGTATCCATTTTTCAACGGATAGCTCATGCAGCCCCTGCCATCAGAGTTCCTCCAGTTATGATAAAGCCCTTCAAGAAGGCTGCGTCACAAGAGCCATGGGTGTCAAAGTACACTCGAAATCCTTTTGGTGTTCATCTCAAAGAATGCCGAAACTCAAAGAAGACTGTACCAACTCGCATCTGCATCATTAAGGAAGGGCAGGAGACAAGGAGGGTGCAAACAGTTGGTGATACTCCCCACCCTAGGATGGCAAATGGCCAAGTCAAAACCAACAAAGGTAAAGACTTGCGCCAAGTACTTGAAAAGAATAAATTGCAGCAGAAGGAAGCGGTTCTCGGCTACACAACGTGGTCTCTGAAGCCACGGAAATTCAAGAAGAAAGCTTGCCAGGATACAGCCTTGGCATCACTTGAAGAGAACACCTTCTATCCTCTTACTCAGAAAAAGGTATGGAAGGCAACGCCTTGCTTCGGTCATAGTAGGGCCTACACCTTGTCCTTCAAAGTCACATGCAAAGCGCCCAAAGAAGAAACAATAGCACATCTCTATCAATAATGCTGCAGAACTTGCACAGTCCAAGGACCTTCTAAAAAAGAAGGAGAAAAGAAGTAAACATACCGACACTACCGGTCCACCAATCGGAAGAAATGGGCCACACCATCAATCACTCCGTACCTCTAGTGGTGAGGAGGAGTGATCAAACATTGGCCACCAATCTGGTCAATCAAATTAAAAAGAAAGTTCTAGCTCGCCGCCAGAATCAAAATCAAAGAAAGATCACTCAGTAATGGGTGGTTAAAGAAAATGACCCTAATACCGCTACGGTTTGCATGACTGGGACTAGACGCGGCAGGCGTTCTACTAGAATCACAGCGTGAAGTTCCAATCCAGTGGAAGGTGAAGAGTCAGACAATGCCTCCAAGGGACATAAAACTCCGGTTAGGGATGAGGAAGCATCTCTTATGAGTAAAAACACAGGGGGCATGGCTTCCCCCATACTTCAGGCCATCGACGATGATGTTTCATTGACCACGCGGAGTCTTGAGAGCAGCTTCTCACCCCATACTGGACCATGCAAATATTTCATCTTTATGGCCATGGAAACTAGCTCTCCAGTCAATGCTAAAAAACAATCTAAAGATGAGAATCCAGTTAAAAATATGCAAGATTTGGTTAAACAACAAATTGTAGAATTAACCAAATTGCTACTCAACTGCAATTCCTAATGGAACGAGTGATTGGTCCAAATGATCATCCGCCAGCCACTCCATCTTTAAATAGAAGAGACCCGCATACATACAGTCAAGACAATGAAGCGAGAATCGACAAGATTGCAGCACAAATACAACAGCTTTCGCAAAGGCTGTCTAAGCAAAGTGGCCAATTCTCAGAAAGTAGTCATCAGACAGATCTGGAGAAACCTATGACTTACAAAGGTGTGGCAGATATGCTGACTAAAACTAGGGATAAAGAAAGACTCAAGAAAAACGGAATCATGCCAAAATATCCACCTGAAATGGATTTGGTTCCCTATCATTCTAAGTACAAACCTCTGACCTTCTAGTCTTACATGGGCAAAAGTTCCGCTTATCAGCACATAGGCCACTTTAAGTCCCAGCTTAGAGGCATGCTTGATATAGATGCCTAGAAGATCAGATTGTTCATAAGCACTCTGAGGGGAACGGCCTTTGATTGGTACAAATAGTTGCCAGAAAATTCCCTCACTTTGTGGGCGGTTCTTTGAACAAAGTTTTTAATGCACTTCCAAGAAGAAGATCAACCAGTCAGTTTAAACTCGCTAACTCAATCCAAGCAAGGAGAAAATGAGTTTGTTCAGGACTTCATAAACAGATGGAGGGCACTGGCATACAGATACAAGAAGCCCTTCTTTCAAAAATCAGCGGTAGAAATGTGCAAGTCCAATCTCAAACCTGAGATTAAACATATGGTAATTAACATTAAGACTAAATCTATGTCTAAACTATTGGAAGCAGCCATCGATGCAGAAGATTGTCATAAGGAACTTGATCAAAAAAAAGTCCAAAAGAATTCAAGCTTCCACACCTACTACATCCAAAGAAAATAAGAAAGAAGAAGTCTTCAATATTCAAACTTCAAAGACTCCTAGAAAGGCACAAGATCCTAAGGATGAGGTTGCCAGGAAGGAAGAATATGAAATGAGGAAAAATGCCAATTATTCATTTGATGAAAATATTGAAGATATCTTCAGGACTTTGCTAGAATATTGGAAGTTGGAGCCGCCTTCTTCTAAAAGACCAAGCTAGGAAGGAAGGACGGATGATCCAAACTACTGCCCTTATCATCGGATGATTTCCCATCCTTTTAAAGAATGTTTCATTTTGAAGGAGAAGATACAAGATATGTTGACTAAAGGAGTTATACAATGATGCGAATCCCTCAAGTATACGGTTGTCTCAAGTAATATAGACTATGGAAGTCCGAATATCGTTCCCACGAGGATCGTTACAAGAAAAATAACAATGATCAATGAAAAGGAGTATCAATTCAAATATAGCTAACGATAGCAAATTGAGATAACAAAAACAAACGGAAACAAGATAATAACAAGGAAAAAAAAATGCAAACTAAAAGAAAATAAGAAATTAGATAACAAAGAGATGTTAGTAAAAATAGAAGAACTAAAGTGAGAATAAACCAAGAACAATGTTACTAACAAGTAAGTAGCAAAGTTAATTACAAAAGAAAAATAACAAGGTTAATAACAAGAACAAAGGAGCAATGTTAGATAGATCAAGTAAGTAAGTATGCGAAAATAACAAGTGAGATAGAAAATGCATGGATGAAGATAAAAACATGTGCTAAAGTAGTGTAAAATCAAAGGTGGAATTGATGGTTTGAATAGAGAAATGGAGTGTGAGAATTAAAATAAGTGAATAAATGTGTGGGAATGTGAATAAAAAATCTAACTAAAGTAAGTAAAATTAGCAACAAACAATACTAATGGATAGGTTGAACCATCTAGAATCCACTAAGTGACACTAATCCAACACTAATGCTATTCTCTTTTCCCAAACAAATACTCAAATCTAATGACAAATCAATACTTAGATTTGGAAAATATAACATTAAAGCTCTAAGATAGAAATTAACAATCTAATAGCTAAGACTTTCTTCCCTTCATAAAAGAAAAAGATTTCTAATGATTATCTATCAAAAGTAAGCATAAACCATTAAAAGATATTAACTCCTAAGCATGATTTATCAAATTTAAGCATAGATAGTAAATAGAATGTTAAGATAGAAAATAAGCATGAAATATAACACATTGCAATGAAGAAAAATTTATTCTAGCATGTTAAGCACATAAAGAAAGGGAATTAAGAGCATAAGCCAAAGGAAAAGCATTAACTAAGCTTCATCTAGAAGATCCATTCAAATGGATTCTAACCCATTGGAGAAGACAACTTTTATTTCAAATCTTCAATTTTTACAAAGCTTTCATCAGTTTCTCTCTACAATTGCTCTCAATTACATGAATAACATAAGTAAAGAGGAGGCTCTCCTTGCTTGTGTCTTTAATGTCTAGAGCTCCCTTCCTTATATAGAAACATTTGCCTTATTCTCCTTTGGTTTCTTTTCAATGTAGGACTTCACAAGAATGGAAATATGAACATATGAATGTGATTCTCGTGTTAGAAAATAGTTCCCAGATTGATGTTCGATTTTGATCCCCGAAACATTTGAATTGGAAAAACTATTGTGAAATATGACTTGTAGATCTTAGAACAAGTTTTCCAATGATTCTGAGATCGCCTCAATCGGACACCTGAGTAAAAAGATATGGTCAAAATACCAACTCAGGTCTTTCATTTTTCTTATTATTATTGGCCTAACTTTGCCATTTCTTCATCCAATTGTCTTTCAAACTTATCCTTACTCTCTTTAACTCTTGAATATCAACTTTAATCTTCAAATTAATCTTGGGATTTTTACAAGAAAAGTGTCCTTAAGTATGTATTTGGCCATTTTAAAGACAAATACATGTATTTTCTCATTTTGGTGTTCGTACATCCAATTAGGACTCTTTTACCCCTCCCTTTGCTGACTACATCCTTCGAATCACTCTTGCCATACATCAATCCCAGTCCCCCGTCCCCCCAAAAAAATTCCTCTCCCTCTCCCCTGCATGTCTTCTCCGATCCCTTTTCTCTCCTTCCCTCTCGCGTGCTCTCTCCTTCCCTCTCGATCCCTCTCTCCGTTCCTCTCGCCTCCCCCTCTCCTTCCCTCTCGCTTCCTCTCTCATTTCCCTTGGCTCCCTGCTCTCTCTTTCCCTTTTCCTTTTTGTCTTCACCCCAATCGGTGATTCCGTCCGGATCATCTCACACCAGCAGCCAGCGATGATCTCTCGTCGTCGTAATTGATGGAGAAAATCCTGCAAATGAAAGAGGGTTTCTAGCCAAGAGAGGTGAGAACTTGCATAATATCCATTTTTTGTTGTAGCATGTGCATGGGCACTCCCTGCATTCAATGCTCTGTTTGTTTGAATGAATTTCTAAGAATGGATTAATGGCCATTTGAAATCCAAAAAATGGAGGTTTTGTAATGCTTGGCTTCTTCATCCTGTAGTTGTTCTTTACTATTTGAATCTTGTTTTATTTACTTATTTGTATATGGGCCTCGATTTCATCATCTTGACAGTTTTTGGCCTGTATCAACTTCCCATGTTCTGTTTTTGTAATACGAATGTATTGGTTTTGCAATGCAGCCGTGCATTTCTATGCGACTGCAAATCTTTTTTTTTTATTTTTTTGATATATGGTAACCTTTTCTGTTAAAATACCCGATGGCAATCTTGGATTATGCTGCTGTTCACTATTTAAAAACACAAATCAAGATATGACTCGTATTTAAAACCGAATTTTATACTTGGTATCTTTTTTGTTATGCTCTTTCCTGGAATGAGATTATGCATGAGAATGAGTATTTACAATTTGAGGGAATGATTAAGATAGAAGACTAGTGTGTATTGTTTTTTAGATGTTAAAACGTTAGTAAATTCTTACAATCTCTTTGAGACTGCGTGATTTCTTCATACTTACTTGACACATGCAACAGCAACCATAAGAAATTGCATTTAAATGGTTTATGTAGTTTTGCCTTGTGGTTTACTTTATAAGCTCTCGTCAATAAGGTTAAGTCATATTTAGATAATCGAACAAAATCTAATACTTGGAGATTTGTATATCCTTTTAAGTTTGGACAGGAAGAATTTGAATGCGTAGATTTCTATCTTCAATTAATGACAAGGGTAAAGAAGCTAATAGTTTCATGGATCGATCAAGCTTTAGAGACTAGATGGTTGAATCTACAGTCTTTAAGGCGCACCCCCCCCCCTCGAATCACTAGTCTTTAAGCCTCCCACCCCCCATCTTCTTCTATCCCTTATTGCCTCATTCCCCAATCCAATTATCTCCTTTTCCCCACCTGTTTTCCCATCGTCATCCAGGCTTCAAAATTTTCCAGTAAGTAATCACTTTTCTCATGTACAAGTAACCTTGATGGTCACTTACACAATATCTATCAATTTGACTCGTAGTACATTATCATGTGTAGAACAAAAAAGAAACGATACTACTCATGTTTACTTCTATTTTCCGGGTTTTGTAAGCGAATTACTAATGGCCGTTTTAAAAATAGTTGATAATATGAGATTCCAAGCCTCTGGACTAAGTAATATGGCTACATAAAGACGTTTAGAGTGTAGTATCAAATGAAATCTATAGAATTCATATTCACAATGGTAGTGATCCTATTCTCATATGAATGATGTTGAGAGCACAATATGGGTGAAGTCTGTAACTCTTTTCCATTGCTTATGCACGTCATTATACAATCATTATCGTGTTGTTTTAGGATGCAACTGAAACGATATCATTATCTTTCATTAGATTTGTTTTTTTAGTGTCTTAATTCTCCTTCCGTTTAAATTTTCGTTCTCTATTTCCTTTCGAACTTTTCCTTGCCTTTTGATTTTGGTTCTATTAGCTTCTTTTGGGAATTGGCTTCTTGGGTTTTTGCCATGCATAGTAATTGTTTGGGTGATTTTTTGTACTTTACTGTCATGGGCTTTCCTGGTATTTGAATTACCCATTACAAATGTAGTCGTTTCCAACGGATTTTAATGTCTAATCTCCCTTTTATTGAGATTTCAATTGTATGCCGTTAATATGATCTATTCAAAAGACATCAGTGGTTTTTGTCAGTGATTTAATATTGGCACTTATTGCCTAGTTGGTAATATGAGATTCCAAGGTTTTGGGGTAACACGTTAGCTACTGAAATAAGGTCAACAAGTGCATGATCAAACGAGTTTAGGAACATTCCTATAAATAATTATCGATGATGTTGTTGTCCTATGAAATCAACATCTATGTGAAGTTCGTAAGTCTTTCGAATTGTTTATGTAGCTCATTATACATTCATTACCGTTCTCCTGCATGGTGCAAAAATTTGGCGAAGAACCTGTAAATTATTGAAACGATATCGTTAATATAAAATATCGAAAAATCCAAACTTCATTAAATCGTGCTTCATTCTCATCATTTTAGCATCTCAATATGAAGTCATCATCATTCCTATTTTGGACACCAAAAGTGGGACATGAGGATAAAAATTATGGTTACGATATCGTTATCAAAGAATAATTTCATTCGCATCTCTTCGAGAATATCTTTATTTGGATATTTGGCTGTTCGGGGGTCTACCTTGTGGATCAGGAACTGGTTATTTTCTGATTTGATGAACTTACGAGTAAGGTCTGCAAATATGATATCTGATCATTTAGGCTCTGTGGATTAGAGAATTTTTGATTTGATGAACTAATTAGTAGGGTGCAAAATTCACAGCAATTCAGAATACAACATAAGAGATATGAGGACGCCTTAGCGGTAAGGTTAAGAAAGCTATCGTACTTGTTGGGTTATGGATATTGGAAATAGGTATCGTACTCATTGTGTATTAGTGGCCTTTTCGCCTATTTGATGGCATTCAGAGGCTTCGGTACTTTATAAATCAATATACAATTTATAGTTCCATGTCAACCGGGCATGAAAAAAAAGGTAATTATTGGGAATAACTATCGTACTCATTGACACTATTGTCATACAAATGATGTTGAATGGAAAATCTGGACGAAGTCTATCAGTATTTCCTATTGTTTATGAATGTCATGATATAGTCATTATTGCCTCCTTGTAAGACGCCAAATAATTGGATTAGATACTAGGGATTTTTACCAAATAAATTTCCCTAAATGTGTATTATACTGATTTAAGCACAAATACAACAAAATACTCATGTTTTGGTGTTCGTACATGTGCTGTTGGACGATTTTACCCCCTCTTGTGCGAACGAAATCATCATCTCCTGATCCTCCCGCCTATTCTCTCTTTCTCCCTCTCCATGCGTTATTCCTCTCTGCATGCTTTTTTTCTCTCTTTCCCTCTCTGCTCTCTACGTCTCTACATGAGTATTTGTCTCCTTCTCCTTATCCCTGCGCTTTGCCTGTCTACATACCTGTCTCTCCCCTACTCCCTCTCCCTAAGCTCTCCCTCTCTGCATCCCGTTTTCCCTCTCTCTCCCTCTCCCTGCTCTCTCCCTCTCTGCATGTTCACATCCGATCCCTGCTCTCTCCTCCCCCCTCGCATTCCTCATCGTGTTGTTGTAGGATGCAAAAAAAAAAAAAAAATGGATGAGAACCTAAAAATTTTCATAAACGATATCGTTATCAGTAAATTGAACGATAATCAACATTGAGTGAAATCGTGAGTCCATCTCATGTTTCATGCATAATCTATTAAATTTAGCAATTTAATTTTGTTGGATACTCTAATTTGGCGAAGAAACTAAAAATAATGGTGACGATCTTGTTATCAATCTCTACCCCCCTCCCTCTCCTTTCCATTTTGCTGCTTCATTCGGTCTTTCATTAGATTATCTTATGGATTTGTTTCTAGTGTCTTAGTTCTCCTTCCGTCAAAATCTCCTTTTTCTGTTTCCTTTCTAACTTTTCCTTGGGTTCTGTTTTGCTTCTATTGTTTTTTTTTCCGGGAATTGGCTTCTTGTGTTTTTGCCATGCATGTTAACTGTTTGGGTTAGTTACTGTTCTTTTCTGTCGTGGGCTTTCATGAAATTTTAAGTACCCATTAGACATGTATACGTTCACTATTTTTTTGGTTCTCATCTCCCTGATATTGAGATTTCAATTGTAGTCCGTCAATACGATGTATTGAAAAGACATTGGTGGTTAAGATGATAAAACCTTAAACCAAATCACGTTACCTTACATCAGTTTTGGCTCGAGTTCAACTATAGGCTCATTACGCAATTCCAAGCATCAAGTTGCTTTGGTTAACCTCGGTCTGTCGCCTGTCCATGAATAGTACAGCCTGAAGTGTGCATGAAATGGCTCCCACTAATAATATTGACAAACAATATTCTACCATGAAACTTAACGTCCCACTAACATAATTCTTGTTGGAACTACTTTTTTGGATATGGGGCTCAAATTAGCCATGTTAACAGCTTTTTGTTAGTATCAACTTTCCATGTTCTGTTTCTTTAATATGACTTGTATTGGGTTTGGATTGCATCCATGCCTTTCTATGCGATAGAAATCTTTTCCTTCATGTTAAGTGCATTGCTTTACTTAGATTTTACTATCTTGATAAATCTATTGTTGTATAAGAAGCTGTTGGATTTTTTTTTTTAATCGATTTTTAGATTTGATTGCTGAGTGAATAGTTTATAGGGAACCCTCATTTTTCCCTCCTTTATTCTTTCATTTATTAAGGGAGCTATTCCGTCTTGCCCGCCTTCTATGACATCGTAATCAATGCCTTTTTAATCACAAAGTAATCACTTTGGTCATCTGCATGTAATCTCGATGGTCATTTAGATATAATGGAGAAAGTTCGCGCCTGGTTCATTTTCATCTGTATAACAGCATAGAACATGAACTAGGATGTGTCTTCACTATTTGTTTTTGGTCAGGGTGAATGCTATTGGCACTTATTGCCTATTTGATAACACGACATTAGGTGACTTTGGGTAAACACATGAGTGTCTGAAAATAGATAAGAGTGCATGATCAAATGAGTTATGAACATACCATAAAATGATCGATCACAGAGTTCTCTGTTCAAAGCTACATCAACATCTCGAGAAGTTCGTACGTCTTTCGTATTCTTATGGAAGTCAAGGCATACATTCCACATCGTTCTCCTGCACACTGCAATCTTATTGTGAGTTCTATAAAATATTAAAAGAGCTCGATATCGTTTTTTTTAAATACCACAAAATCTCGGTTCCCTAAATCGTCTTCCTTTCATTTCTAAGCATGTCAATAGGAAAGTCACCCACATTTTTCTTTTGGATACCAAAGGTGATATATAAAAGCATTATGGTCACGATCACAGAATAATTTCCGGTGAAAAACACCTTTGAAATTTAAAAGATGGCTATTGGGCACTGCGTTGTTTGATTGACTGGTTATTCTTCTTACTTGATGAAAAGCATGACTGGTTTCGGTAAAAATGCATATCTGAGTGGTTAAGCCTTATGATTAGAGACTATGAAGTTTTTCCTGAATTTATGAACTAGTTAGTCGGTGCAAAATTGACATCAGTTCAGGATTTATGAATAGAGATATGAGGACGGCAAATTCGGATATGTTTAAGAAAGATCAGTACTCATCGGATGTGTAAGCATGGGAACAGCAGCTTAGGATTTGATGAGAGTTATTGCAGCATTGATCCCTAATAGAATTGACGTGCAAAAGTGGGGGAATCTCTTCGTCGTTGTGGTCCGTTAGTAAAGCTCTCGTCCTAGGTTTGATTAAGCTTTGGATACTCGAAGAAAGTTTGAAATGGCGGTGATCTGTAAAAAGCCCTTACATTTGTAGATGAATACTTTATATACATATTCAGAGAGATGTACACAATGGATGCGAATATAAGAGCATTTGTGAGACCACAGTCACCCAGCCCCAAGGAGACCGATATTTAGTTGTCTGCTGTGACACCCTCTCCAACAAGTTCATTTTATGAATGACACAATATCGCATCAGAAATGTGGAATAATCTTAGTTAAGTGAATTCGCGAGTCCTTCTCATCATCTTCTCAATTCATATAAGTCAACACTATGTGTGATTTGTATACCAAACTTGGACGAATAAAATCATAATTACTGTTAGCGATTTCGTTATCAGAAAAATATATGTTTTCCGAAAATAGACCAAATCTTCTTGAATATTTTTGAGTCCTACATCCTGTTTATTTGTCTCAGTATGAAGTCCCAACTTTTTGTGTCATTGGAACGAGCATACGTGTTGACCCCAAAAAACATGTTAACGTATCGTTACAATTATCAGTTTTTTCTTTTTCATTTTTGCATCTCAATATAACTTCCACGACATTTGATTTGTTTCAGCAAAATTGGATGACGTGTATACAGATTATAGTCACGATATCGTTATGAAAGTTATCTCCCCGTTTCCCAATCTATTGTACGAACTCCTACTTATTAACTTATTGACGTTTGTACTGGTAACTGCTTAACGATCTTTTCGATGTATTCGGACAATTGAACGAGTACTATCAACAATGCATATTATTTATAGGAATTTTACAAGAAAAGTGTCTTTAAGTATGTATTTGGCCATTTTAAACACAAATACATGAATATTCTCATTTTAGTGTTCGTACATCCAATTAGTACTCTTTTACCCCTCCTTTGCTGAATATCTTCGAAACACTCTTGCTGGGCATTTTTTCTCTCCCTGGCATTTTCTCTCCCAGTCCCCCGTCTCGCCAAAAAACTCCTCTCCCTCTCCTCTCCCCTGCATGTCTTCTCTCGGTCCCTTTCTCTCCATCCCTCTCGCGTCCTCTCCTTCTCCTCTCGATCCCTCTCTCAGCCTATTACGTTGTTGAATACCAACTTGGACGAATAAATCAAATTATGGGTAGCGATTTTGTTATCAGAAAAACCTTTGTTCTTTCAATTGAGACAAATTGACTGAAATTTTGATTTCTTTCGTCCTGTTTATGCATCTCAGTATGAATCCCAACCTTTATGTCGTTGGAAACCAAAATAGTGGATTAACTCAAAAATCATATTAACGATATCGTTGTTACCAATGAAAACTTTTCTTCATAATTTTGCGGACCTCAATATAAATTTCACATCTTTTCTGATTTGAGTGAACCAAACTGGATACGCATATACAACAATTACTACGATATCGTTGTTAAGTTATCCCCCATTTTCCTAACTAGTCCTTCAAAACTCCGTCTCATGAACTTGTTCAAGTGTATAATTGTGAGACCCCGTCCCGAATTAATAGAGATTAACTCTGATTAATCGGAAATGAAGCTAATTAACTATGATTAATTAAGTTAATGATGGTTTATGACTAAATGGAAACTCTTGATACCAACATGTGTATCTCGCGAGTAATTAACTTTCGTAAAAGACACAACGTCGTTCGGGAGAATTAGATAGTAATCTTGTGTTTTGACTTGAATTAGAAATGAGAGGAATAATAGGACTTGGATGCAATTATAACTATATATATATTATGTATATGAGTGACTATGGGTTCATTCCACCTAGACTCAAGTCCAGCACCATTTCTTCTTTCCTTCTCCATTTGTTCTCCATCAAGTATCCAAGTTGAAGAGTTGATGAATTGCAAGTAAGGGAAATTCATCATCTTCATCCATCTTCATCACTTTCTTCACCTCTTTTTGAAGTTTTTTGAAGAGAACCAAGTTGGAAAGGTTCTTACTCCATTCAAACTAAGTAAAAGACTTCTTGTGAATCAAACTTCAAGCTAAGGCAAGTATATATATCAGTAATTTATGCTTGAGTGGTTGGTTAATTGATTGATGGAGAAATTAGAGATTTTAGCATTAATTGATTAGGGTTTCACGAGGAATTGGTTTTTGTGTTTGAGAGTGATTTAGATGGATTTAGAGGTTAAATATGTTTGTTACTTCATATATTGGCTTGTGTATCAGATTCAGGAGAGAGGAATTGGATTTGGATCCAATTCAGTTCAGAACAGAATCTGAACTTTGTTTCTGCTGTGTACGCGGTCGACCGCACCCTTGTCCGGTCGACGCGCATGAAGAGTCAGGTTCTCTGGACCTGACGAAAACACTATTCACCACATTTTCACTCACAACTGCGGTCGACGAGGCCTTGGCCGGGTCGACCGGGCATACAGAGGCAGGTCGACCTGGCCTTGTCAACCTGCAGTGTATGCGGTACCGGCCAAACTGAATTTTTTCCTGCTGAATTTAGATTTTGGCTCTATTTGTGGATTTATTTAAATAGGCAACCCCTAGGTAGCCACAAGTATTGGAATCCTACAGAAGTGTTAGCTAAGGTTATCTAAAATTCACGGATATCAAATAAGTAATGTATCCATAGTAAAACGTGCATCGATAACGAACGTTTCACTCATTTGTTTGGTTTAGATAATGTTCCTAATTGCTTGAGAAGTTTGGCATGATGTATTGGTTTTTTGTTCAAACTCTTAGAGCTGCTATATAGAAAGGGTTGAATAATGAACAAATGTAATGAATAATCCTGCTGCAGCAGATGTTCAATTGGAGTGTTCCGGAACTCCGTGGTGACATTTGCTATCTGATCAAGACACTGGGATACTCCCACCCCATTTTACGAAAAGGTCATAGACTGAAAAAGTCAATGAAAAGCCATCCATAAGCTTACATCTTAGACTGAATAGTTCTACTGATAAATCATCTCATCAATACTCTTTTTGTTTGAATATAGAATCTGATAGCATAAATCTATATATATACAATTGTTGAACCGTCGTGTTCACTGTGTTACTGAATATTACAGGCTCAGTTTATGTCGTACCGTTATACCCGCAGAGACCTTACGCCAAAGCAAGAGACCATTCGTACCTCAGGAGAATTAACGAATGGAAATGAATCGGTGAATGAAATATGCATGAACTGGTTGAGATGTTTTTGATGTTCATATTGTTTTTGTATGATAGTATGATGTACCCTGCATTATTTTGTGAAATTGCAGAGGTTGACTAGTAGAATGTAATCAATATGTATTAGTTTTGCTTTACTGTATGTTAACACATTTTGTTCTTCATACTTCGTCATCTGTATGTATTTTATTTCCGCAGTTGTACATTGACAGATACGTATACATGTAAGGATGAACTTGTGGACTTCGTCTTAACTTCGGTTAATTCGGGGTTTACGGAGTAAGTATGATCTCATCGCGATCGGGTATAATCCCTGATTACTCTGATTTCGGGCTCGGGTCCGTGACAATATGGTAAACTGCTTATATGATTTATTCGTTGTCTTCCTATAATTGAATTGGGTTATAGCAACAATGAAGATTGCTTTAGAAATATTAGCCCTGTTTAACAATTTTGATTTAATTCAATATCCCTGTTAATTGTCTGTATCTTTTTTTTGATGTTTTTTTAAATTAATGAATACTCCTCATGTTTATCAATCTATTCATCTCATTCTATAGGCACTATGCGGTGGCTGTTAGATTGAATTATATTGAGCACATGTAGAATGACAAATTCAGTTACATTTTTCGTACTTGAAACACAACTTGCATCTGTTTGCCAATAGATAATAGATAGCTAGTAGTTTTACGGTGAGTCTCTATAATGCCTTTGGCAGGATGTGTGAACCGTGATCTACTGGTCATATTCCATTCCGGTGGACAATTAATTTGGGACATGGAAGTCCAAATTTATAATGGAGGTTGCCCAAAGATGGCGTTCCTGACAATTCCATACGTATTTCACAATTGGTCCAAAAAATTTACAGTTTATCAGATGGGGAACGGGCTGGACATATCCCAAATACCAATACCTTCCATCAAAATGGGAAAGTTGCACTTTAGCGACCATAACAAACGATGACGATGTAAAGATTATGTTTCAAGCATCTATGGGGGCTGCTAGTGTAGTGTATCTGTACATCCAGCAAGTGCGGGTGATTCAGTAGACCATCAATTGAATGAACAAAGGTATGCTATGATCAGACATTGTTATTTTAACAATAACATTTGATACTGAACAGCCCTGAATTTACTCTCTATGCATATTGAGCTCAGCAAAGCCGTTCAGCGAGTAGTCCGCTGTCAGCTGGTCGAAAAATTCATCACCATGTATGGATATAGCTATATC
>QPKB01000070.1:0-59511 GCA_003546025.1 Camphora micrantha | reverse complement strand
TTATTAAAAATGAGTGAGATGTGCTTGCGGGCAGGCCATAGTACCGGGCCTAGACGAGATGAGCCTGTTGTGCACATTCTCAGTCCTATTTTGCCCGGGCTTTAAAATCATTATCCGAGTCCAGCCAGCCAAATTTTTTTTAAAATGCCTGTATATTCGGGCTTCGTTCGGCCGGATACCCATTTTAACGGGCTTCAATTGACAGGCCTAGGAGCGGCGTTGGGGGTGCCTCCTGTGTATTAACCAACCTATATTTCATTTCAAGTATATCCCTTGTATTATCAAGTTACTCATTCTTTAAAAACCCTTTCTCAACACTACCTCCCATCAAACATCCTTCATCTCTCTTATACAATCATATTATCAACCTCCCCCACCTGTCTCTCCTTTAATAGAAAATCTTCTCCTCGTGAGACTTTTGTAGTGTCACTTGGATTCCACACTTTGATTAGTGCAGTCCGTTTCACATTTTATCCTCCTCACCAGCGGGGCCAAGATGTGTCTAAGCAAGCAAAAGTTGACCAACAATGTGGAGCCAATTTCTTCCCGAAGCGGACGCGATATTCCATTATTGATATTTCTAATTTTTAATCAGTAATTCAGAACATGGATTGTTTTATCCACAAGACAAAATTCAAAATAAAGGCTTAATTTTTGAGGAATACGAGAATTTTCCTCAAACTTTATGAAGGCGGTTAGGATGTAGTAACATATACATTAATATAATAATTAACCGACACCAAATAATTCATAAATTAGTATACGAGAGTTTGTATCTCTCTTTTAATCAATAGGGCGGCGCCCTTTTGTAAGAACAAATGTGGTAGGAGACTAACCTAACTTAATATTGGGTGTAACATTCCTCGTAGTTATCTCTTCACCAATGTTCAGCAGCTGTTTTAACGTCTTTTAAGGGGTTTGTGTTGTGCAGTATTTGGCATTTTGGGAAATTATGTTCTATGGCCTTGCTGTGGTTGTACTCATAGGGGATGAGTACATAGGCTTCTCATGGTACTGCTCTTTTCTTTTTGTTCTCTCTGTGCATTTTATGGTACCACTTAAAGGACATCAAATTCAACTTTGATGAGAGCTCATTGCATTATTATTCTCTCTGGCTTCTATTAGTGTTTTCTCTTTGTTGGTGGTTGAGATTAATTATGTGCCTGGGGTGTCCGAATCATTCCTTCGTTTGTTGGTGGATCATCATTGCCTTATTTTGTGGAGAGCTTCATGTTAAGAGTATTTCTAGCAATTGTGGCTAAAGTGGGCTAGAACACTAGAGAGTGATTGACCTTGGCGGCTGCTCTTTTGCCTTTTAGGCTTAGTAGATAAGAGAACTTCTGTAGAACATTTTGTTTGTTTATATATGATGCCGTTAATCTTATTTGATGCTTAATTTTAGGTGGGTGCCCTTGCAAAAAAACGTATATGTATTATAGTGCCTTATTGCTGCCATGTGTATTTGGTGCTTTTGCTAAATATTATAGCTTTTTTTTATCAATCTAAATGAGATCCATATTTTTGTGTATGCGATGAGAATGCTTTGTGAGATGAAGTAGGGTTATCCATGCAGCAGTTGTCTTCTATTTAGATTTCATGTATTTTAGTCACAATCCCTTGTTATCATGATTAATTTGGTATTGTTATGTGTAAATCTTAGCAACATAGGGTAGGGCCTGTGTCTCTCCACACTCCATTTTTTGTTTTATCACATGGCTTTTATTTGATAATGGGAACTCTGACTGACGGCTGCACTCTGCAACCTGGTGGTTGGCCCACATCTTATCTCCGAGTGGTACTATAAGTGTAGTTCACTGGTCATGTGGTTTTAGCATCTCATATGGAATGGATGGACTGGTTGGATCGATTGTGTACTCATTTTGGATGCGTGAACTTATCAGCCATTAATCAAGTGGTTTAGGATGATAATCCAAGCTCCGTCCCCATAACGGCTTTGAATTTTTTATTTATTTTTTTTATGGATGGGGGTTGGTGTGGTGGCGGGCGGGCGGGGGCGGCTGGGTTTCCCAAGGTCGGGACCCACAATAACGTGAATGCTCGTGCTCAGCAGAGAGGGACCCTTTTGATAATATATCTAATGTTACAGATAAAAAAAAGGCACTGCTATTAATTCTTAAATTTGTTGTGACACACAGAGATGGAATATCTATGGCTTTAATTGATGTTCCCGGCTTGGGATAGAGGAAAAGCCATGGGCCATTCCTTCCCAAGAATGAACCATTGGCCATTCCTTCCCAAGAATTAACCATCTTAATCTGAGTTCAAAATTGGATAGGAAGATAATGAAGATTAGATGATTGCAATAGTTGTCTGAGTCAAAATTGAGCTGTTGAGCTTCTAGAGCAAGAAGTTCTTTGCTGCTTATGGGTAAGGGACCCCTACCACCTTGTGCACTGCTGCTCTTTTTACTGGAAATTCGTTGTGTCGAAGGTGAAACATTCACTACATAACAGATCCGGAGAATCCTGCACTAAGTGAAGGAATTTGACAAACGATGACAGCACCATCGTCACATTGAGGGAAGCTGTCAATGAAGACCCTTCGTTGAGATGTAAATTGATAGTGTGTGCATTTTCCTAAAGGAGCAACCACCCATAAATGCCGAACCACCACGAGAGATAACAATGTAAAAGAGAGTTTCAAGTCTCATCTGCAGGCTCTGAAAGGGCCCCTGGAAGTATTCTGTTACTGGCCAGAAAAAATCTGGTGGCAACCTGTTCTTAATCTTGAACATTCTTGATATCTATATGTTACATCCCGGTCCCGAATCGCCCTGGCCTAGGATAATCCTAATGTGAGACACACGTACTCTCGTGATGTTGTACATGTCTCGAGCCAAAATACAACACACGAAGGAGAGGAAAGCAACCTTTCACACGTGAGTCGAGCTCACTAAAACATACCCATAACATTTGATAAAGAGCGGAAGCTGTAATTCATATACAAAAGGATATCATTTCTCATTTAGTTCAATTAACTGTTCAAGTTTAATACAAAAGAATTATACAAGTATATACATAATTACAAAAGAGGCTTTTATCAAAGAATCTTATACAACACTACCAAAAAACATAATCAAAGAATAATTACACACTAAGTATGGCCACGTAAAAAGGGTTAGCTACACACTATGAAGCTCTCAAAAGGTACATCACACGCTCCGAGAAAGATCTCTAAGCTGCCCTAGCTCCGCCCCACTCTCTAATCCTGGAGGAAACCTCTTGGGTAACCTCATCCTCCCCTCCTGGGCCTCTTCAATGGGCCAGGAGCTGCCACCTGCGCGTGTGATCAAGAGTAGTATCTCAGACGGACATGTCAGCAAGTATGGGCAATAATAAAGAAATACCTAATGTGTCAACTCTGAATTTTAAAAGACGATTAATACTAGATGACAATGATTAAGTATCACTTGGCAATTTTGTGCACAAATCAAATAATTTATGCTTGTGAATCAAATAAAATGAAAACTTACAAATTGGCTACTACATTGAACTCATCATCTAAAAAAGAGTGAATCTAGTTGGAATGTCACTAGTTGGGTCCGGTCAAAGACTAGCTAGTTATCCAGGTCTAGAGTTTCGGTGCTCCAGATGACTTACTGCGTAGTCTCGAATAACTATAACAAGTTCAACCCCATCTAGTTATCACAGGGTCGAAGCTAAGTAGTGCCGACTCGACTGAATTAATAATAATCAAATTTGAGTAAGTCTATATTTCTTTTGTTCATAATCGAATCGAATAACATACTTATTAATATAAATTAACTTACTCATTTCATACTTCAACGAATCTGAAATAATTGTACTAAGTCAAGCTACGAATTGAAATTGGGGAATCTGACCACAATTTATCACTACTAATGCAACTAATTTCTTTACTTTAGGGTTGGATATCAATAAAAAAAGGATTTTGACTTCAATATGACAGGCTACAATTTTAAGGAATCAAGGTACTTTTACTATCCAATATTAGACTATCACTTTAGTCTCTCACCGTCCAATATAAGGTAAATTTGGAATGTCAACGTACTACTACTTGTGGGGTGTCACTATTTATGATAAATACGTTGAATTTCCCAAACAAACACTCATGGCATGGGTGCTAGGACTAATAAATGTCCATGGTCCAAATAATAGAGTTAACGGTTCCATTCTAGGGTCACAAAAATCTAAAGATCCTAATTCCCTATGGAAACAAAGGTGTGCACGATAATTATCTATTAGGGATGATTAGGGTGAGTTTATGGGTAGATTAAGGGTGATAATTCACCCTAAAATTTGGGTCAAAGAAGCCGGCCATCTAAACTTTCAAGTTCGCTCTGACGGACATGTTCGCTGAGCGGACCCATCCAGAGGGTTGATAGCTCGGGTGACTCTTATCGATCACTTGAACGATAGTTTCAGAGGGATGTTCACTCAAGCGGACCTACAGTTCGCTCAGCGGACCCTAACAAAGAGCTAGTCACTCGGGCGATCATTTGATCGCTCGGAAGGCTAGCTTTAAAAGAAGGTTCGGCTTGGAGCGAATGCCGTCCATAATTCCTTGAATTTGGAATTTCTGAAGTTTCTCTTCCAAATCAATTTCCACTCCATTTCTACCACAAAGAAACCTGCAACAATGGAGTCCCTTGCTCCCATTCACATTAACATTACAACCCCTCCATTCTAATTCCAATCCATTAAAATCATCCCCCCCCCTTTGAGAAGGAGTTCCATTGAATCAATGGAATAAAATAAAATGTAAATCCAAAATTTTTGCTTAACTTGCTTTATAAAAAGGCTTTCCAACTCCTCTTTGGAACTCTTGACTTCCAAAGGAACCAAAACCCCAAGATGTACCAAACCCCCTAATTAACAATAAACATGGAAAAGGGATGAAATATGCATGCATGGTCCCAATATGAGTCTCTATGACTACTTTTTTACTCAACATAGGCAGGAGGTTTTGACTTTACCTTGGCAAGAGTCCAAGTTGAAGAAAAGTAGGGATGAAGGAGGTGGTTTCTGGCCCACAAGGAAGAGAGGATGAATGAAGAAGATGAAGATGGGTCAACCTAGCTCTCAAGAGAACATGCACTCACTCCTTGTAGTGACTGAGTAAGAGAGAAAAGGAGAAAATGAAGAAGAAGAAGAAGAAGAAGAGTAGAGAAAGGAAATGAAGAGGAAATGAAAAGGAAAGAGAAGTTGTATAGATATATATATATATATATAGATAAGGATGTCTCTTTTTGCAAAAAGTCCACCAAGTTGTGTATTTCCAATTTGAGTCAAAACAATTGGTCACTCACTTAATAATGGTCAAAGAAGTAGGGTCTCAATATGATAATTGACGAGCTCATCAAATACACGTAATAACGCCGAGATTGATGTGCAAATGATGCAAAATGTGAAAAATCGATAATTACGAAAAGCCCTTGACTCTTCCCAACCTGAGTCAATTCGGTCCTAACTCACCTATCCAGCTTTAAGACTCAACTAACTCGGTCTATAAAGGTCAATCAAAACTAATTGTAATAATTAGTAATTAAGACCAGAATTAATTTGCTAAAACACACTTAATTAGCACTAATCAGAATTAAATTGAGTCGGGGTGTACCACTACATGTCAGCTACAAGTCGAACCATACAAAGCAATTAAATATTGAATACTGATTCTGTAAGTCTTTGCCGATTTGTAAGATAGAGAGAGTGATCCGCAAAACATGATTAATTGGTCGGGGACTTGATCTCAAAGGTGGTAGTTGGAGGTTAATGGTTCCTGATGGGTAGGAATTCTCTATTAAAATGGACCCTTTGGTTAACTCCTTTGATTAAATAATTTCTTGGCCCTCCATCACTGAGCAAGAAAGAACAAAAAGACAAAGAAGTTATACACCCCACTTATGTTCCAAGCCTATGTCATTTCAAGGAGTTTTTGTCACTTCAAGAAGAAAGAACTATGGAGTCAGATAAGCTTCTCTCCATTCTCAGATTACGTATTTACTTCATTGTTTCATTTGGATTGTACTCAAGGGACCCTCCGTGATCAGAGGATTTTAAGCTTAGAGGTAATCGTACAGAAATACGACACTAGCTACTTCTGAAACTCGAGATTTCTTCTAACGAGAAAAAAGTAGATTTAATTCCACGCATTAAGGAACAAAGGGAAAGGAACATATAAGTAATGAATAACACAGCAAGAACGTTGCTTTATATTCTTAAGGGCCAAAAGCGTTTGGAGGAGCAAGGGAGAGGTCGTCTTGATAGTACTGGAGGACCGCATAAACAGCCTGTGTGACAGTGGCGACCAAAGGATGGCTCTGCAACGAGGCCAATAGCAGTCCATGGATTCTTGCAGTAAGTTTGGAGGAATTTGGTTCCCCAGTCTACAAGTCTTTCATACACTTCTAATGTAGCTATTAGACCATCTTGCCAAAGCAGATCTCACAACATACAGGCAGTTATCTGGGTCATTAACTGGATTCTTCCCAAGTTCATTAAATAACCTAGCAATGACATCATCACTCTCTTCTGACACGATGATCCGACGAGAACGTAGCACCTTAACATCTTGAGCCGACCGGATGAGTAAACCCATGAAGGCAACATAGGAACTCACTCCATTTCTTTCCATGATGTCAAGCTTTTCTAGGGCCATGAGATTGAGGAACAATGTCGCTGTGTCTTCATCGACAACAATGCAGGGGAGCGAGAGGAAACCCCGTTCATTATCGAAATGGATGTCCACGAGACCATAGGTTCCAATTACTTTGAACTTGATCCCAGTGCGGGAAAGATCCATCGCTGATGGGAACGGAGGTCCCGGAAACACCTCACTTTGTGGGCAATGGACTACCAATTTGGCGAAGCACGCCCTTCCTGTAAACATCTAGACATGCAAGCACGATAGAGTTGTAGTGATTTGACCGCCACGAAAGAAGTCCAATATTATAATCTCCTATATCCTTGATAACTATGTACATATAAAGAAATGGAATGCATGAAAAGATAAGAAAAGTGCAATGTAGTATTTATGTAAGATTCAAGAATGCTTATTCATTTTTATTTTTCATTTGGCAAGAAGAGAAAGCCTTATTTGTTAGCAATTGTGGCCCACACCCCCTTGAATCTATACCAATTCCATGGATTTGCACCCATCTGATATGGATTGGATTGATAGTACATTTGACTTAATTTTGGGAATTTAACAATTCAATACCCTTTAGACACTCAATTTTCAAAATTTATGACTAAAAGTCCGTAAAATTTCATTAAAGTCGTTTGACCTTGGATCCCATGATATCATGAGATCCAAGTAGCTTTTCAACTTTTAACATGCAGATATTTCAAAAACTCATGATATCATGGCAACCAAGATAAAAAAAAAAATTAAAAAAAATTAAAAAAATAAAAAATAAATAAAAAAAATGGCCAGAGTTAGTGACTTCTAGTCATGAATTTGGGGATTAATATCTCAAGGGGCATTGAATTGTCAAATCCCCTTACTTTTTAACATAAAATTGTTGAGTTTGTAGACCATTGTTCAAGGAGTTAGGAGGATCCAATAGGCCCCAAATTTTGTGCACAGATCAAGTGGTATAGAGGCACAACAGTCAGGTGTGCAAAGGTATCCCGTGCACGATCGATCACCCTCGTAGAATTAAAAGAGAAAACAGAAAAGCAGAAGAAGATAAATATCATGAATCATCTATAACTAAAAAGTAATGTGAATATATATTACCCGGCACTGGTCACCCAAGAGTAAAGTTGTCGAATAACTTGTATAGGCAGTTGGTTCTCGATCAGGAGCAAGTCTCTCTTTATACTGGAGCCTACACTACCCAAGAAAATATCTTTTGCAGGGTCTCCATCGGGTAGGGTGCGAGAACTGAAGTACTCGAGCAAGAAACAGCCATCAACGACCATGAGCTCTAAGAACTTGTCTTCATTTCGCCATTCCGTGTCAAGATGCTCGTAGTACTGCATCAGTTGCGGCGTGAGTTCGCGAAACTGTCATAGCAGCGTTGGGGGTTACATCCCGATCTCTTCATGAAGCTAGAGACGCATCTCCTCTTACGAGCCTCCATGGACCTCAAGTGCTCTTTGCCGTGATGGTAGGGCCCAATCGAGACCACTCTGGGCATGTAGGCGTCGGAATTGAAGCGTGAGATGTAAGGAGGCACCTTGATTATGAACCTCCTCCTCTCTGTATCAACGTCCTCCTCAACCAGCCTCCTAAAAAAGCAGGGAGCGATCGCGATCCATCCTCAATATCGAAATTCTCGTTTTCAGCCATCTCTTTTGGTCGATCGTCTGCTGCACTCCCCCGGCCCGCCCGTTACTCGTTCCTTTGTGCAAACCACCGATCCGCCCCCACGATCCGCACTTAGTTTCTATTCATCCACCTCATCTGCATCTCGATCATTACCTGCAACCATTTAAGAAGTAAAGCAAAGCAAAGATATAAAGGAAGATCGAAGGAGACTTGCTTTTAATTTGTCCGTTTGCTGGAACGAATTATTTTCTTATGACCCACAACTTCTTCCGTCCCGGAGTTTGATACAACACATAAGACTTATAACAGGATTAAAGTATTTTATACCCGAAAGAGCTGCCAATTATCCCAAAATCATTTGGTAAAATATGTGTCTCGCGACTCGAACACCCGACCTACCGGTTTTGATACCACTTGTTGGATCTTACACCTCAAATTAATTGGTGATAGGAAATAATACAATAATAGTTTTATGGTGAGGGCTCGACCACAATTATGTCCACTCAGGAGCAATGGTGGACGTTGACCTCAACATCTTTATCAATAGTATGTTTAATTTAACACTGAAGTCCATTATGAGCATTTGTCACTACAAGATAGGGATGTTAACGGCTCGGTAGTGAAACAGAACCATATTAGAACAAGAACTTGAACTGATTTTTAAAGGATAGTTCCGGTTACGGGCTGGAGACCTGGTTCCTGAACCGGTTTCCAATTCATGATGCAGATTCATTAAAAAAAATCCCCCTCCGTTTGATTTTCCAAAACGAAGATAATGAGTGAGGTTCCATGCCTGGTGCGCAGAGCATGCTTACCTAATTCACAGTTCAATTTGCCTTGGTTCGTGAAAAATAAAATGCCCGATTCAAGACAGCTCACAGCAAAAGAAAGCTAAAACATCATAGGCTGAATTGGGCGGCATTTCTTACATGAAAGCATTGGTTTTACTCCTCACTTACACCACGTTCTCCATGGTCGAGCACATTTCTTGGACTGCCAAAATCTCAATGACGAGTGTTTTATCACCGGCGCACCACTAGAAGGTGTAACGTTTTCAATTGCATCCCGGGGAGTTAGACACCACTCGAAAAAGAAGAAGAAGAAAAAGAGAAGCTTCACCTACCGATGTCAAATGAGCCCCGCCAGCGTGGCACGGCACAATAGGACTGCCAAAGTACAAATCAGGATTCGCCACCTGGACTCCAAAAAAGAGGAAGTAAAAAAGTTGCTTTTGAAAGTACAACTCAGCACATATTTTTTATACGCTTCCAACTATATAAGAGACATGTTGGTTAGAAACTGTAATGATGTTTTGTTAAGGAAATATATTTATGCGATATTGAAAAATTGCTATATTTCCAACTGACAACCATAGACTCACAGCTGTTGAGGAAGGGGAAAGACTGAATGACCATTTACTTGGAGAGAATAGAAAGCATGTTATAAGATATGGATCTTAGGTGGATGCCCACTTAAGATGAGTTAGGGTTAGATTTAGGGTTTCTATCTTATGAGACCACTTTGCCTATAAATAGGCCTCTCTACCTTTGTATTTGATAATAATTAAATGAGATAATAGAAAACTCTTTCTTCTCCCTCTAATCATCTTTCTCTTAGTCTCTCTTTTTCTAACACGTTATCAGCACGAAGCTCTAAGAGAAGGAAGAAAACCCACCCTTTTTACCCAAAGAGGAGAGAAATCCTTCCCTGCACGGATTTTCACAGCAAAATCCTTCCCTGCGCGGATCTTCGTCACGAAATCCTTCCCAGCGCAGATTTCCATCGCGGATTTCCTGCGCGGATTCCTTCCCAGCACGGATTTTCATCTTGGATTCCCTGTGCGGATTCCTTCCTATAGTAGATTTCCATCGCGGAATCCTTCCCAGCGCGGATTTCAGAAAATGGTAATATGTTTTCTTCATATACTGTAAGTGGTATCTAAACCATAGTTCAAATCTAATATATTAGAATACATAAAATCAATTTATAATGCTTGTCCATAATATTCATAGTGTTTTGATTACTATTCATCCTCTTCCATGTTTTATTTTATTTTTAATTTATCAATATTATGAATGGATCACAAAATAGAACCAGAAGTTCTAAAAACTGAACCTGAAGTTCACCAATCTATGGACTAGCAGTCCTAGAAGTTGGAATAATGATATGAACCTGCAAATTCATATCCATAAAATTATATGGCCATGAAATTAAATATAATCATTTGACAGAACCTGAAGTTCTACTTCAAACCTGAAGATTTGACAGAACAAGAAGTTCTGATAATTTGATAGAACCTGAAGTTCTACTTCAAACCTGAAGATTTGACAGAACCAGAAGTTCTGATAATTTGATAGAACCTGAAGTTCTACTTCAAACCTGAAGATTTGACAGAACCTGAAGTTCTACTTCAAACCTAAAGATTTGACAGAACCAGAAGTTCTGATAATTTGATGGAACCTGAAATTCTACTTCAAACCTGAAGATTTGACAGAACTAGAAGTTCTGATAATTTGATAGAACCTGAAGTTCTACTTCAAACCTGAAGATTTGACAGAACATGAAGTTCTACTTCAAACCTGAAGATTTGACAGAACCAGAAGTTCTGATAATTTAATAGAACCTGAAGTTTTACTTCAAACCTGAAGATTTGACAGAACCATAAGTTCTGATAATTTAACAGAACCTGAAGTTCTATTTCAAACCTGAAGATTTGACAGAACCTGCAGTTCTAATTTCATGTATTATGAACCTGAAGTTCTTAATCAAGCCTGAAGTCTTGACAGAACCAGCAGTTCTGATTCTCAAAGTTGAGAACTTGATGTTCTAACTTTTTATTTGCCAATTTATTTTGTCTTGTTTGAATTCCTTTCTAAATTAATTCTGATGTTAAGGTTTCATTTTTTTTTCTTTCCCTTTTACTTTATTGATTATCTGCACACGGTTAACTTAATATATATTTTCTATTACAGTTCTTGCATGATGTCAAATTTGGCTAAAATTGACTTTAAGGTACTTAACATAAATGGGGACAACTATTTATCATGGCGATTGGATGCTAAAATCCACCTACAATCCAAAAAGCTAGGAGAGACCATAAAGGAAGGTAACAAGATGTCCCCAGAGGAAAGAGCATTAGCCCTCATCTTCCTGCGCCATCACATACATGACGACCTCAAAAATGAATACCTTACCGAGGAAGACCCAGCAGGCCTATGGAAATCCCTGAAGGATAGATATGATCACCAGAAGATGGTCATACTACCAGCTGCCCAGAATGAATGGTTAAACTTGAGATTACAAGATTATAAAACAGTATCTGAATACAATTCTGCCCTATTCAATATTGTTTCCAGATTAAGATTATGTGGTGAAAAGGTTTCGGAGGAGCAGATGTTGGAGAAAACGTTATCCACTTTTCATGCCTCGAATGTGCTCCTGCAGCAGCAGTATCGAGAATGACGCTTCTCCAAATATTCAGAACTCATCTCCTGTCTCCTAATCGCTGAACAAAATAGCATAGTATTGATGAAAAATCATAACTCCAGACCTACTGGATCTTTAGTAGTTCCTGAAGCAAATGTCAGTTGTAGCTCAAACAGAGGCAGAGGAATGGGGAATGACAGACATAACTCCTCCAGACGAGGTAGTTTTAAAGGTCCCCTCCAAAATTCAAAAATCACCAGAAGTGGCCTGCCCCTCAACATAAGAACAACCAGAATCCACCAGCTAAACCTACCCACCATCCTGATGACACGTGCCATAGATGTGGAAGAAGTGGGCATTGGTCACGCACTTGCCATGCACCAAAGGAAGTGGCGGAACAATACAAAACATACAAGGCCTCTGTTCATTTAGCGGAGGCAAATGATTCGGAAGGCTGGAATTGGAATACAATGACACCAGAGAGGCCTCCAATTGATATTACAAACTTGGAGGCTCGAGACTTCTTTAAGGATGAGGACAGCCAACTTCTGGATAATGAGGCATTTAACACTCACTTGGCAGCACCCCCTGGCATGGTCTAGAAGACCAATAATTCTTTGAACTTTCACAAACTTGATTTTTTTTTAGTTAATTTGAAATGCATTTTCTTAGACTTTTCCTTTATGATGGGGATCTTTATTTTTCATTAATGTCTTGATTTATGGTGAATGTTTTAATTATTTCAGTTTTATCATGTGATTGTATAGTTATATTGATTCATTATTTAAGGTATGAATCATGGAACTGAGGACAATCTATTTTTAGTAGATAGTGCCATAACAGACACTATTATGAAAAATCAGAAATTTTTCTCAGAATTGCTATTCCACGAAAGGTATCCACCATAGTTGGACCTGTGCAAATATTTAAATGCTCTGGAAGAGCCCATACGATGAGACAATATTCTCGCCGTTAGGGGGAGATAAGATAGTTCCTAAAAAACGTACTGTTCTCTTAGAACAATCTGTTCCTGAAGAACGGCGAGAACTAACATGGAATATTTTCAGTCTATCTAATTTAGATACATGTACTTCATAATGTGAAAATGAAGTACGTAAGAAGCGTGGCAGCCCTATAGGTTTAAAGGACTCAGCTCCATGGAAAAGGAGAAATGACCAATCATCATCGTGTCCTCTCGAAGAGACACATAACCCTCCTGAAGAGGCTCCTCCCGAAGAGGCACGAAACGCTCTTGAAGAGGTTTCTCCTGAAGAGGCACATAACGCTCTTGAAGAGGTTATTGTAAAATCCGTTCTCTCTAGAATAATAGAAGTCCCTGATGAGACTTTGAAAGCCCCTGAAGAGGCACCGGTACAGGATAATGGAGAGATCTCTATACTTTACAATTATTCAAGAGAGAGAGATGGAATAGAAATGATGATGATGATTGGGACACGGAACCACATTCTGTAAATCCCAGAAGGATTTTCTTTGCCTGAAGTAAAGCCAATGAGTATGTACTCAATCCAATTAAGGCACTTCATTAATTTAAGTGTATTTTATTCTTATGATTGTAGATATTTCAGTTTTGTAAGATATGAAGATTCAAGTTCTCTCTCTGATCCTCATAAGGGTCTATCACATATAGGTTATGTGTTTCTTAATGATAATGCCGTCATTTCTTTGTGTTCTACTAAACAGACTTTGATAGCTACTTCCTTCAACAATGCTGAGATTTTGGCTCTTTATAAAGCCAGTAAAGAATATGTATGGCTAAAATGTTTGATTCAGCATGTTCGTAGTTCTTGTCAATTACCTTCTATTGCAGGTATCCCGAATATTATCTATGAAGATAATGAAGCATGCATAAGACATATTCGAGAAGGCTTCATTAAAGGAGACAAGACTAAGCATATAGCACCAAAGTTCTTCTTCACTCCTGAACTTCAAAAAAACAATGAAATTGAAGTCAAGCAAGTTCGTTCGAGTACCAATCTGGCTGACCTGTTTACCAAATCTTTACCAAAAATCAGTACTCCAGAAGTTTGTATATAAGATTGGCACGCTTAAAGTTCATCATCAAACTATGTGAATGGTTGCTATAATCAAGGGGAGTGGTTTATTAGGGAGCATCCTGAAGTATGCTACCCATGGACATTTGTGCGCTGTACTCTTTTTCCTTCTCTAGGTTTTGTCCCACTGGGTTTTCCTAGTTAAGGTTTTAACGAGGCAGCATTATGTACGTCCAAAACCAGTTCAATGATCTTGAAGAATGTTGTACTCTTTTTCCCTTCGCTTTGGTTTTTCCCACTGGGTTTTCCTTAGCAAGGTTTTTAATGAGGCAACTGTCATTGAATGGTGGTCATCCAAGGGGGAGTGTTATAAGATATGGATCTTGGGTGGATGCCCACTTAAGATGAGTTAGGGTTAGATTTAGGGTTTCTATCTTATGAGACCACTTTGCCTATAAATAGGCCTCTCTACCTTTGTATTTGATAATAATTAAATGAGATAATAGAAAACTCTTTCTTCTCCCTCTAATCATCTTTCTCTTAGTCTCTCTTTTTCTAACAAAGCATTGAATAAAGAACAAGATGATTGAATGTACGTTTCCGGCATGTACAAAGAAAAAGGAAATGAGAAACTATGTGGTGCTTTATAAGGAAGGAGAAAGATGTTACCCTAGGAGAGAGTTGTTACAGTAGGAGACGTTACTTTAGTATTGTGCCTCTTGGGCTTACTATTAATGTGGCTCAAGAGATGAGAGAACCTATCAATCAGTTTTTTCCCCAATTCACAAAAAGTGCTGAGATGGCTCATTGAGAGGAGAGAAAAAGATTGTTTTTCCCAATTTTTTTCCAACCATTATTCACCTTTTAAGAGAGAGAATCCTTGCAATGTCTCACGTCCTCCAATAGTTTCTCTCTCCACCCAATTAACTACTATTATTTTATTATTTTATTTTCATCATAGGATGGATCTTATGGAATTTAATGTAAAGAGGGTGGGTGATTGGCAATTCAAGAACCCATTGCATAATTTCACCTAAAGAAAGGAACAGTGCCTCATCATAGTCTTCCCTGGGATGGATTTCGCGTCCAAATCTTTTGAACCAATTGGGTAGTGAGTCAAGCAGGGCCCACTCTTATGTGGATCTAGTACCACAGTAGTCCCCCTGGCCCCCACTTCCGGATTGCTAGTCCAAATCCACTATCAGGCAGACCATAAGGTCCCACAGATCCAACCACTAGATCTAGATTTCTGTCATTAATCCCATGTCGACAGTAACCCACTTTATAAAAGGAAACTTTGGGCAAGGGTGGGTCCCACTGGGTCCATCCCAAAGAGGACAGGTCTGCAAGGGTCTCCCTAGGGTTTGCTCTTGGACAATCATGTAATTGTAAGGCCCCACCTTTGATGAAATAAAGGTAAGCCCATCTAAATTAAAAAATATATCATAGGATTGTGCATTTACGTAACGATGGTGGACACTACAAATAAAGCACATCTACACGTGGGACTTGAGATTTATTAGCTAAAATCAATCTATCCGTCTACATAGGACCATATAAATGAAATATTTGGCCATCAATCAATCATTCAGGTCTCATGCACAAGGGCGGATCATAACTCCTTTTTAGAGGGACAGAGGCAAAGGAGAATGGGGCAGTGCTTACGAGGCTCACCACACCACACACATGTTGATTGGAAAAAAAAGAGAGAGAGAAGATTAAATCCTTGACATCAACTTATGGGACGGTGCTTGCAAGGCCCTAAGTGAGACCCCATGGACGACCTGATGGAGGATCTGGACCAATGATCCAAAGTGGGGCCCTGGGAGACCACCGTAGTACTGGATCCACATAGGGTGGGCCATGTTTGGCCCACTATCCAATTGGTTCAAAAATTATAGGCATGAAACCCATCATAGAGAAGATGATGCGAGGCACTATTCTCCTCCTCTGTTGGAATCATGTAATAATGGGTTCTTGAATTGCCAATCATCCCTTCTCTTTCCATTAAATTTCATGATACTTTTCTTCTAATAAAATAAAATAATAATAATTAATTGGGTGGAGAGAAAAAACTACTGAGTATTATTGGAAGCATAAAAAAAGAATGTACTGAGTTGTACTTTCAAAAGCTAATTCTTTATTTCCTCTTTTTTCAGAGTACACGTGGTCAGTCTTGATTCGTCCAAACAGTAGTTCTCCATCTTGCACAAATTGGTGATCCGGACTCAAACTTGACCTAGTTCGTGAGAGGAGCAAGTGGGGAAAAGAGGGAAAAGAAAAGTGTTTTTTTTTTTTTTTTTTTGAAGAAGAAGAAGAAGAAGAAAAGTTGAGAAGAAAAGGTTTTTTTTTTTTTTAAGAAGAAAAGTTGAATACGCATTATGAAACAACTCAGCACTCACCCGCGTACAGTTGCTCCCGCACTCGTACACGCTCCCGTGTACACTCTCATCTAGTCATCTATGTACGTGGGAGCGTGTAAGAGATGCGAGTTGTCTCCTAATGCGTCTTCAACTTTTCTATTTTTCATACCAGAAAAAAACACACTTTTCTATTTTATTCGCACCTTTGCTCCTTACACGGACTACGCCAAGTTTTCTGGTTCGGCTAACCTGTTCCACAGTTCAGCCGCAGGACAATAGTCAACTTTTTTACCCTCTCGATAGAATCTGAACCGTCCAACTTTGTTCGCCAAATAATGACTCATTTTTTACTTCGATTGAGGATAGTCTTTCTGCTTTTTCGTCCACAGAAAATGCTTTGCGCTGATAGGACCGGCAAGTTGAAGACGCGTTATTACGGGTAACAAAATGGTAGGTGAATGAAGAGAGAACTGGTACACAGTGGTCGTTCCCACAGGGGAAAAGGTTGGTGGTCGTTCGGAGGATTTTCAATGCAACGTCCACGGAATGTCTCTCATCATCCCAATCACTTACTCAATAATCGACAAGTTTTCACCGCTCAAAATGAGTATTCAGTTGATCCTTTGGTCAAGTCCATTTGAACGGCTGCCAAGTCCAACATCAGTGACTATGGGGTCTCTGTTTTATGTCCACTTCGATGTGAGTTGTCTCATAACGCGTCTCCAACTTTTCTGTTTTCTTCCCACCTTTGCTCCTCACACGAACTACATCAAGTTTCCTGGTTCGGCTGACCTGTCCCACAGTTCGGCCGCAGGACAATAGTCAACTTTTTTACCCTCTTGACAATATCTGAACCGTCCAACTTTGTTCGCCAATGTTAACTCAATTTGACGTCGATTGATGATCTATCTTCGCCAACGGGATGACTACGAAGCACATCCAATTCTTCAAACAATTGATGGGTTCATGTTTTCTACAACTTTTCTTTTTTAAACTATTTCAGTTATTTTCTTTAAATGCTTCTCATATAACATGGCCTGATTTACAGTTGCTTTTGAACATTTTAAGCTAAAAAAAACAAAAAAAACAAAATGTATTAAATTTTAAAATGCGGAGAAGAAAATCAGAGTATATATTAATACAAAATGGGTTTCAATATATTCTAAAATCAAACAAACCTAAATTAAGTGAAGAAGACCAATGAAGATGGAGTTTGAAATAAAATTAAAAGTGTAATAAACCATATACCAATCCAAAAGCTTAAACTCATAGGTGGAAGGCCCATACAGGTATATTAAGACATGACAAGCCTATTACTTAGGCGATGTGGGATGTGGGATTTCCCAACAAGAAGAAGACGATCAAATGGACGTAGCTCTTTATTCACCTTCATGCATAATGATTTGATTAAGTTCTTTGAGAAATGTGGAACTACCGAAAGAAATGATGGAGGCAACGTAATACAAAAACGCGCCGGAGGATAGTCTTTCTGCTTTTTCGTCCACAGAAAATGCTTTGCGCTGATAAGACCGGCAAGTTAAAGACGCGTTATTTCACATGTGACCCAGGCTCTATCTTCGCGCTGGAGGATAGTCTTTCTGCTCCACATAAAATGCTGTGCTAATAAGACCGGCAATTTATTTATTTATTATTTTATTTTTTTTGGAGATGATCCATCGATGCTTTCTCATACTTACTGTTTGGATAGAACCGAGGAATGTTTTCGTCATCTACCATCAGAGAGGGGACACGGAAGATGCAAATGTGTGCATGCGAAACCATATCAAATCATGGCCCACTCGTATCATAATCTTCCCCGCCGAACAGTATTTAATAAGGCATGGTAGAGGCAAACATGCAGAATATGCATACAATTCAAGCAAAAAAAAAAAAAAAAAAACATATATGAGTCTTTCTGGATTCATCATTCATGGGTAGGATTTAGATGATCGTGGTCTACTGAGATATATTTAATTGAAGTCGGAACTATCGTGATATGAAACGTGGACTAAAAGGTATTTTACAAAAAATGAAAGACAAAAAGTGGATATGCGAATAGTTATATGAGATAAAGCAAGTGTTGCATGCAATAAAAAGAAGGTCACTAGAATAGATAAAAAGCTTGACTTTAATATTAGAGGATTTTATTAGAAAAATCTCGGAATATGGCTATTTCTCCCGAAGGGTCCCCACAAATTGTGGGGCACAAACGGAGTCCGTCAGGACCTCTTCCACTTTTTTTTAATGCTGAAGGGAGCGACGCGCGTCTACTAGGAGTCACACTAGCGTCGTTATACACGATTTTCTTAAAACATAAAACTCCCTTTGTTTATTTTTCATTTTATTTTTTTCATGTTCTCCCACCTATTTCTCTAGCTCCCCCACTCCATTTTCTCCCAATCATCATGGAAAACAGTATCACATGCTTTATAAAAAGATTACTACTGACAGACATACAGTTTCTTTCTTTCTTCTTTTCATATTATTTATCTTGAAAAAGTGAAAGAGGCCAAAAAAAAAAGAAACAATGGCAGATATAACATGAAAGAATAGTACCAATAACAATATTGTGCTCGTACATTATCATGTAGAGCTTGCCCTCAACCCATGAACCCATCTATGAAAAAATGAGAAAGAGAAAGGCTGCTCGACAAGATAAACTTGTTTTTGCAGGTTTGAAAAACCTGTATTCGCAGCTTTTCCGCTTATATGAATAGTGGAAAACATGTATTCGCAGTTTTTCCACCGATGTGAATAATCGGAAATATGTATTCGCAGCGTTTTCCACCAATATGAATAGTGAAAAATATGTATTCACAGCTTTTCCTCCAATTTGAGTAGTGGAAAAACTGCTGTGATTTTGTTCATTACACACAAACAAAGCATTTTTCTTCTTGCTTAACCTTTTACGCTCCTTCCTATCTCTGATCTCTTGCAAAACCCAACAATAATAAAAACAGACACTTGCAAAACCCAACAATAATAAAAACAGACAAGGCACCATGAATAGAAGAACAAAGCGGTTAAACAGAGGCAAAGCCCAATTCTCTTAACACATTCTTCATGATATTAAGGTGCGATGGAAACTGGGTTGAATTCAATTTTGGCCAAAATTATTGCCGGAAGAAATTGATTATTTTTTAAACAACAATCACCTTCTGATGGGCTCTTTTTGACCCGGTGCAAAGAAAGCAGAGATTTCCTTTTAGGGTCTTCAATGGGAGAGCGGAGAGAGGAGAGGAGTCTTCTCAAAATGATTATAAGAGAGACCGGACTTTAATGGGCTCTGATGGAGAAGATGAATAGGTGAGGAGAGGTCTTCTTACTGTAAGGTTTCTTCTTTCCAATAATTTTTTTCTATTTGCAAGAAAGTCCATATCCCTTGTATTCATTCCAAAAAAAAGGTCTATAGCTGAGGTGGCAAAATTAAAACGTGGTAAGTGCAGATTGGCCAGAACAGAGCTCCCTTGTTTCGACGAAACCCAGGCTCTAGTGTGAAAGAAGTTGTCGGGTCAAAAAAACTACAGAGTCGTTGACGCGTCAGCCATTGCATATGCCTTCATGTGTGGAACTGCATGATTTGGACAAGTGGTTTGGAATAAGTCTAGTTGTTAGAATTGATTTAGTCAAATGTTATTATTTTAGTTATTATTTCGTTGGCAATTTTTAGGAGTATGTTTCAACGTTGAAATGAGCTATGTAACTTACCTTATAAATTGCATGGCATGAAGGAATAAAAGATCATCGTGAATTTATTCTAAAAGTAAAGGAGGTCGATTTCCCTCAAAGAAACCAATCATTCTCTTGCTTCGAGAAGCAATTTATAAGAGGAGCAAGAGAATGATTTGCTTTCTTCGAGAGAAACCGACATTCTTTAGTTCAAAATAAATTCACGATGATCTTTTATTACTTCATGCCATGCAATTTATAAGGTAAGTTACATAGCTCATTTGAACGTTGAAACAATCTCCTAAAAGTTGGCAACAAAATAATAACTAAAATAACAACATTTGACTAAACCAATTCAACAACTAGACTTATTCCAAACCACTTGTCCAAACCATGCAATTCCACACCTGCTACATGGGCCGCACAAACAAACCGCATTGTCTATCTATCAATATTAATTCCTTTGTTCTATGAGTTGCCAGGAGAAGGAAATGGACGTGCCACGAGATGCAGGCAACTGGACCATTGACATTGAAGAGGGTATGAAGGATATGGATCCTTCCAAGGAACCGGATCGATGGCAGAGGATGTCCATCTTCAAGGTGCCTCCCTATGTCAGAAGCCTCAACATAGATGCCTACAAGCCCAGAGTGGTCTCCTTTGGGCCATTCCATCATGGCAAAGAGCAGTTGAAGCCCATGGAGGCCCACAAGAGGAGCTCTCTTTCACTTCCTGAAGAGATCAAACCGCACCCTCAAAGACTGCTGTGATAAGTTGGAGACAGTGATGCTGCAGCTGATGGAGCACTACGAGCATCTCGATGAGGAATGGCGAGATAAAGATAGGTTCTTGGAGCTCATGGTCGTTGATGGGTGTTTCTTACTTGAGTTCTTGTCAAACGACACGAAACACTTCCGTGACTATGATTATTCTGACCCCATTTTTGGGTATCATTCCTTCAAATCGATCTTGTCTCAGAATATCAGGCGAGACATGTTCCTGATCGAGAACCAACTGCCTTTGATTGTTCTGCAGAGGCTTCTGGCCCCTTCCACTTACGAAGACGCACAAGAGGTAACACTCTATTTAACTTTAATATAAACTATAGCAAGGTTAAGGTACTGACCTAGACATGGGCCCATCAAAAAAGGGAATCACTCTTACTAAAAATGAGAATGGAGTGGAGATTCAAGAGAACAAACTTGTTCTCTTGATCTTAAACAAGAAGAAAATAAGATCAATAGATAGTATCATCAAGCAACCTCAAGTTTTCACTGAAACAACTTGGCCTACAAGGAGATACATGGCTGAGTTTATAAACTCCATTTCTAATCCGGGATTGAACATCACTTAATCCCTTACACTTTTCTGAGAAACAACTTAATAAGTAAGATGCATGAATAATCCGAAAGACACAAATAAAATGCAAGGGATACATGAGAAACCCAAAAAAACACTACAAGAAACAATGCATCTACATAAAACAATGTACCATAATAAATGTTTTCTTGGATTCATGGAATGCTAGAATTCATAGAATCTAGCTTACTTCAAACAACCCCACTTTAACTAGATTTCACCTACTCCAAGTAAAGTCTTCATTTTAATGAATAAATCCTTCTTCAAAGGCTTGATGAAAAAATCTGCCACTTGGTCTTGAGATTTGCAAAATTTAAATTCAACTTCTTTATCCTTCACCAATTCTCGAATGAAGTGATACCTAATCTTTATGTGCTTGCTTTTACCATGAAACATTGGCTTATTGGACAAAGATATGGCTGATTTATTATCACAAAATGATTTTATAGCCCTTTCTTGATCATGATTTAGCTCCTCCAAAATCCATTTCAACCAACTAGCTTGACAACCGATTGCAGCAAGAGCAATGTATTCAGCTTCCGCCGTAAAGAGGGCTACAACTGATTGCTTCTTTAAAGACCACGAAACTACACTAGAACCAATATTGAAAACATACCCAAGAGTACTCTTGCGTCATCAATACTTCCGACCCAACCACTATCACAAAAGTCAACCAAACTTGGATTTTCAACTTTATAATAATAAAGACCATGATTTTGTGACCCTTTCACATATCTTGAAAATCTTTTTCCTGCTTCCCAATGAGCATCTCTTGGTGTTTCCATGAAGCGACTGATCATGCTCATTGAATAAGTGAGATCTGATCTTGATGTTGTTAAAAACAATAGACCACCAACAAGACTTCGGTAAAACGTTGGATCCAACATCTTCTTTCCATCACATTTGCTTAACTTCAAACCAACTTCAATGGGAGTGCTAATTGATTTTGCATCTTCCATCCTAATTTTTTTTAACGAATTTTTGCATATTTCTTTTGAGAAATGAATATCTCATCTTCATTTTGATTTACTTCAATTCCAAGAAAGAAATGAAGTAAGCCCATATCTATATCTCAAATTTATGCATCATGGCCCTTTTGAAATCTTCAAACATTTCAATATCATTTTCGATGAAAGTCAAGTCATCCACATATAAACAAGCAATTAGGATCTCACCTTGAGAACTTTTCTTGACATAGAGAGTGTGCTCATGAGGTGACTTGTGAAATCCGCTCTCTTCCGAATATGCATCAATCTTGTTGGACCACGCCCTTGGTGCTTGCTTCAAACCATACAAAGCCTCTTTCAATCTACTTTCATTTCTTCATGTTTCTTCACATAGCTTGGAGGTTCATCAACATAGGCCTCTTCAACTAAGGAACCATTCAGAAATGCTGAATTCACATCCATTTGAAATACTTTCCAACGAATTTGAGCCGCAAGAGCCAAAATCAAGCGGACGGTGTCTAGACGTGCAACAGGGGCAAAAATTTTATCATAGTCAACTCCTTGCTTTTGCTTGTAGCCATTGGCAGCTAAACGAGCTTTGCATTTTTCAACTTCACCTTTTACATTTAACTTGGTCTTGTACACCCACTTCACTCCAATAGTCTTCTTTCCTTTTGGAAGTTCCACCAACTCCCACGTGTCGTTTCTTTCAATGGACTCAATCTCTTGATTCATAGTTTCAATCAACCTTTGATCTTTAGATGCTTCTTCAAAGGTAATTGGATCGGCATCTACGAACAAAGCGAAACTCATCCAACCATTAGTAATCATAACATAATCACTAGATGGATACTTTTTGGAAGGTTGATGTGGCCGAGTAGATCTCCTTCGTGTAGGCAATTCTTCATTCTCATTGTTGTGTTCCAACCTCTCCCTTCACGATGATGATGATGGAGAGTTTACGACTACATCATTCTGTTCTTCTGATTCTTCATCAAGCAACATAGAGTTTTGTTTTGTTTTTTTCTCATTCTCATTGCACTCCGTTGTCTCTGCTTCATTGAATTTCACATCTCTACTAACAATGATTTTGTTAGTCAAAGGATTGAATAACTTGTATGCTGTGGGTATTTCACTATAGCCAATGAAGATGCATATCTCCGATTTGTCATCCAATTTTCTTCTTTTTTTATCCGGTACATGTGAATAAGCAATGCTACTAAATACTCTCAAATGACTATCACATGGCTTATGACCACTCCAAGCACCGGAGTCATATCTTGGACACTTTTAGATGAGGCACGATTCAAAAGATAGACTGCACATGCTACTGCTTCAGCCCAAAATGTATTAGGCATCCCTTTGGCCATAATTGTTCTATTTTTCCTTTCCGCAACCCCATTTTGTTGGGGTGTGTAGCGAGTGCTAAGTTAATGCCTAATTCCATTTTCTTTTAAGAATTCTTCAGATTCATTTGGAAATACTCACCACCTCGATCGGAATGCAAAGTTTTCAATATGAGACAACTTTGCTTTTCAACCAAGGCCTTGAAATTTTTAAAATAGCCAAACACTTCAGATTTTTATTTTAGGAAATACACCCAAGTTTTTCTACTACAATCATCAATGGAAGTAAGGAAATAGCGATTACCTCCAATTGAAGTTGCGTTCATTGGCCCACATAAGACCGAATGCACCAACTGAAGTGGACTTGATGCTCTCCAAGCTTTTCCGATAGGAAATTAATCTCTATGATCCTTTCCAAGTGCACATCATTCACAAACTTGGTCTTGAAGATCAATGTTAGGAATGCCACTCACCATATGCTTTTTGCACATAAGAGACTAAGTGCTAAAGCTCAAGTGACCAAACCGAAGATGCCATAGCCATGAGTTATTTTTTATAAGTGTAGTAAAACATGGCAAAGATTTATATTGGCTGTTCAAACCAAACATATTATCTGAAAACATCCGTACCTTTATAATTAGAGAGTTGTTCTAATCTCTAATTATGTAATGATCGTCCTTGAAATGAACATCATGGCCTTTCTGAGGAAGCTGTCCAACATTAAGAAGGTTATAATTTAAACCTGGGGCATATAGGACATTAGAAATTCTCTTTTGGGCTCCTTTCTTTGTGAGAAGGAGGCTTTTGCTGGCAGCCTTTTGACATCACCAATCTTGACTTCATATTGGATTGAGTTGTCAAGAACTCAAGATTGACAAATACATCTCTATTTCCAGTCATGCGGATACTACAACCACCATTAAGATATCAAATATCATTATAAACATTCTCGCTAACATTATAAGCAACTAAGAGAGTGTCATCACCTTCCTTTTCTTGAACATTTTCATGCATGTAACTTACTTCATTTTGTCCATCATCAGCCATTTTCTTTCTACAATATGCTTGCATGTGTCCATACTTCTTGCAATGGTGACATTGTATATGTGAGAGAGAAGAGTTATAACCTCTTCCCCTTCCTTCTGCTCTTCCTTTTCCTCTTGTAGGAGCATTGTTACTTGGAGAATCATGAGATTCAGATTCTTTATCATTTGTGCCACGACCGTGGCTACTTCTTCCTCTTCCGCAATTGTGCCCTCCTCTTTTCCCTCCAACACATTCCTTCAAAGAGACTTGAGGTTGAAAGGCTTTTTCTAGTGGAGAAGAATCAAATTGCTTCATGCTAGTTCATGAGATTGAAGTGATTCCACTAAACTATCCAAATACAATGAACTCTTTTGATTCCTCAATCGCCATTACAACATGTTCAAATTTATGGGTCATCCTTCGGAGAAGTTTTTCTACAAGCCTTTGATCTTCAATTTTTTTTCTCCATTCACTCTCAATTGATTAACAACAAAAATAACTCGATTGTAGAAATCTTCAACCAATTCAAATTCTTTTATCCGTAGAGAATCAAATTCGCTTCTAAGAGTTTGTAATCTTACCATCTTTACCTTGTCTTCTCCTTTGTAAGATGCATAGAGTATGTCCCATGCTTGCTTTGCCGAATTGACTGAAGATATCCTTCTAAAAACAACTTCATCCACTGCTTGAAAGATGAAGAACAATGCCTTCTGGTCCTTCTTAAAATTCTCCTTCAACTCATTGAGTTGTTGTTGAGTTAGTGTACTTGGATTTGCTAGTTCTTCAAAATCAGTTTCTATAATATCCCATAGGTCTTGTGACCCATATAGCACCTTCATTTGTATTAGAATTCTAGTTGGCTAATTCTCCTAGTTTGAACAAAACTCAAGTCCTAATTGAGTTGTAATTTTTAGTTCTTTTAGAAAGGGACTGTGAAGAAACCTTTTGACATGGGAAGAAGACTTCTGGACACTTTAGATGAGATTTGAAGACTTCTGGACGTGTTTGATGAAGTTTAAAGAATCCAACCCGGAATTGCATCTCTCCTCCAAGCAGATTTCCAGAAAGCAGGCTCGTTATAGCGAACCTAAAGCTCACTATAGCGAGACCTATAGTGGCACAGTGGCAGAACACCTGCTCACTATAGAGAGCTGGGTATTTCTGCCCAATCAGGACTCTTTTCGCCGATCTGTTTCTAACTCTTTCTAATAGTCCTATTGCAATTCCTGAAGTCTTATGCACGAACCTTGGGCTATTTATAGACCCCTTGTAGCCACAAAAGAATATACTTGAGCTATCTAATTTCTCTCGAGTATCAAGCATTCGTCAAGAGAGATTCTGTGGGCTTATCTTGCAAGGGAGATTGTGCTGAAGATATTTTCTTTTTCCTTCTTCTCTCAAGCACCTTGAAAGGGCATTCAAGGTGGCTTTCAAGCTAGCACGTGAAAGGTGAACTGCGGGTCGTCGGCAAGTTCTTCACGGTCCTTTAGGTTGAGTTTCAATTGTGTCAAAGGTCTAGTGAGTGCACTTGTAATCTTCAATTTATAGTGCTTTGCTTTTCGGTGGTTTCTACCACCCGTGGTTTTTTCCCGAGTAGGGTTTTGCACGTAAAAATCATGTGCCTCATCTCTATTGTGATGATTGATTTTTATTTGGACTTTGGTTAATTGGCTAGATTAATAAATTGGGATTGAAATTCATACTATAATCTGAGAAAGGACCTTAGCCTGTGTTAAGGCTTAAATAGAAGGTTGATCTAGGTTTAATCAAACCTTAACTCAATTTTGACTCAATGTCCAATCTTTCGAATGTTTTCCTGGTCAATGGTCTGAAAGCTAACCTGTTAAGCGTCAGCCAATTATGTGACTCACACCACAAAGTCCATTTTTCCCTTAATGACTGTGTGATTGCTGATAAAAAGGGTAATAATGTACTTCATGGAATGCAAACTTCTGACAACTGTTACGTGGTTGCAACTGAAAGCAACATGACATGTCATTCAGCCATGATTAGTGACATAGACTTACGGCATCAACGTTTAGGCCATGTTAATCACACGAACCTGGATAACTTGGCGAAAAATGAAATTATAATTGGGCTGTCCAAACATTTAAAAGCCCAAAATGGTGTTTGCGGCCCCCGTCGGATTGGTAAACAAATAAGGTCCTCACATAAGAAAGTTGATGCCTTAACTAGCACCAAGCCGCTTGAATTGTTGCATATGGATCTCATGGTCCTACAAAATCTAAAAACATTGGCGGTAAGAAATATATATTTCTCACCGTTGATGACTTTTTACAGCTTACTTGGGTTAGGTTCGTTAGAAAGAAGTCTGAGACATTTGACGTTTTTCTTGATTTATGGACTTTGCTCATCAATGATAAAGGAAAAGCTTTTGGTGGTGGTGTGCATATCCACTCAAACCATGGATCAGAATTTGAGAATTCTGATTTCAATTCTTTTTGTTCCAAGCACGATATCAAACATGAATTTCCTGCCCCAAGACAGCAAAATGGAGTCATTGAGAGGAAGAATCGTGTGTGCAAGAGATGGCACGTGTTATGCTACATAGTAAAAAAATTCCTCAACGTTTCTAGGCTAAGGCAGTAAACACGGCAGTTCATATTTTCAATAGAGTTTACCTAAGACCAGGAACGAAAATGATCCCATATGAGATCTGGTGTGATCGCAAACCAACTGTCAAGTATTTCGGGACCTTTGGGAGTAAGTGCTACATCCTGAAGGATCGGGAACACTTAGGAAAGTTTGACTCCAGAAGTGGCGAGGGCATTTTCCTTGGTTACTCTATGACAAGGCATACAGAGTTTATAATCTCAAAAACTCTACTGTTATGGAGACAGTAAATGTGGTTGTTGACGATGCAGGAACTTCAGAATACTTTTTTGATGATGAAGAAGATTTAATTATTTCTCCTGCTTCTAAACAAGTTGTGGAAACAAGTCCAAGCAAGAAAACAGCCCCAGCAATAGAACCAGAACCGGAAGAAAAGGATAATGTTAAATCCAAAGATAAACAAGCTGACAAAAAACACCATCCTCCGATTTATGGTGCCTGGCATCATTAAACACTTTGAAGAGCAAAGTGCATCCAAAAGCTCGCGACTTGTACCAAGAGTAATGAAGAGTCACCCAATTTCACAAATTCTTGGAGATGCAATGGAGCCTCTGAAAACAAGAAAACAGGTACGCGATGAGGTAAGTAATTTATGCTACAATTCTTCTATTGAACCAAAGAACATAAAAGAAGCTCTTCTTGATGATTGTTGGATTAATGCTATGCACGAGGAACTAGAACAATTTGAGAGAAAATTTGTGTGGGGATTAGTACCTCGACCTAGCCACACCAATGTTATTGCCATCAAGTGGTATCAGAGCCTGGTAGGTCGGGTGTTCGAGTCACGAGACACGCGTTTTGCGAATTGCGGAGAAGGAGTCGCGGCAGGTGTGCCGTTGAGGGAGGGATTGTTGAGGTCAACATCCACCCTCACTCCTGAGCAATCATAATTGTGGTCAAGCCCGAGCCCTCACCATAAAACCATTGTTGTGTTGTGTTCCATCACCAATTGGTTTTGGGATAAGTGGTAGCTCAATGGGGTGTAAGATCCTCCAATTTGAATACTCCATTAGTTGTGGTTCTTACCACTAAATCAAAGAAGTTGTGGGTGCAACATATTGTTGTTGGAAGCCATGATTTGAACAAAGTGGTGATACCACTTTGAAGGGGATCACTCTTAACAAAAATGAGAATGGAGTGGAGATTCAAGAGAAGAAACTTATTCTCTTGATCTTAAACAACAAGAAAATAAGGCCATTAGATACTACCACCAAGGAACCTCAAGTTTTCACTCAAACAACTTGGTTTACAACGAGATACATGGCTAAATTTACGGACTCCATTTCTATTCTGGGATTAAATATCAATTAATCCCTTACACTTTCCTAAGCAACAACTTAATAAGTAAGATGCATGAATAATCCAAAAGACACATAGAAAGCCCAAGGGATACATGGGAAACCCAAAAGACACTACAAGAAATAATGCATTTACATAAAACAATGTACAATAATAAATGTTTTCTTGGATTCATGGAATGCTAGAATTAATAAAATCTAGCTTACTTCCAACATCTACACACCCACCGCAGCATATCACTTTGAATTCGCGTTGACCTTTAACAACTGTTAGTTATGCAGGGCATTCCACTGATCTTGCAGATTTTTATAGTTGAGCCACTTAAATTAGTACCGTCTTTCATCAGGTGATTCTTGTGGTCTGCACAATATAGATCACAGTGAAACCTTCCTATACCCTTGTTTTCATGATTATCATTCTGTGTGAGCTAGCTAGCTCAGAGGCCATGAACATTTATTACAAGCTTAAGATACTGTGCCCGTTCTAGAATATGATTGTAACTACTAACAACACCAAAAACAACAATTTGGAACGTGTTTAGACCGTTCTAAATTCAATCTGGAACGGTCAAAATCCATTTCAGTTTAGGGTGTTCCTAATTTGCAGGAACAGATTTTACCTGTTCCGAAAATAGAAATAAAATCCGTTCCTGTTTTTTTAGAGCTATTAAAATCTATTTAAAAATTATTTTTCCCTTTTTGGAACGATTTAAAAAAAATTCCTAAAAAAAATACCAAACAAGGAAAACAGATTTGAGCTAAAGCTGCTGTAAATGACTGAATCAAAATTTCTCACTCTACAGTAGCCACCGAATTTAGTAAATCAGTCGATTGGAGTCTGGTGTTGCATGTCAATTTGAAGAACTGCTCTTGTTTTCCTTTGCCGCATGTAGAGTATCCGCCTCCAATATTTAAAAACCTCTCAATTTATTAACCTTTCATTGCCAATCAGGACACCCTCGTGAGCTTGTTGTGTTCCTGAGTCAGGGTGAGGTAAGTCAAGGCACTTCATTATTTAATAAAATACAATTTTTTTAAGTTCAGTAATAACTTCACCATAGTTGAAATTTCATATTAAAAAGGAGAGACCCATATCAATCCAGATTTGCCCGTCTCAGATTTCCAAGGGAACATAAAATAAGTTTTGGACCCATCAGCATCTTGTATATTCTTCTAATCATCATGTTCTTTCTTCATCTAACTGGAACTCAATTAAAGTAAATACTCTGAGAACTGTAACTCTGGAATGAACCCCATGAACAACCACCACCATCCAAATCTAATACTTCCTATAAAACTCTCAAGTCAAGCCCTAAAACATAACACCTCATCCTTATTGGAGTTGCACCCAAGAAACTGGTCCCCAAAAGACACTAACACAGGTCCTAAAGGTGTCCTAGGTTAGGACACAACTACAAAACTAGTTTCAGGAATCCAAGAGTCTCCTGATGTGACAGCTATGGCAAATTAAGTAACCAAAACCTAACAGGAGTAAAACAGAAGGATCAAGTGATCCTAAAGAATATGTAGCTTGGGTGGTTTACTCGAACCAAGTCAACTTGCTTTGGCTGGGTTTTATAGACAAGTTACTTTGTTACATCATCATCTCATCAAAGCCTTGTTCCAACTGTGTTGGGGTCAGCTTCATCGTTTGTTTCACCAAGCAATTACTTTGTTATAGAAAATCCCCATTCTAGATATCAAAAGACAAAAATTCTGACATCTAATCTAATTATGAACTAACCAGATGGTAACTCGAGCCATTCTAAAGTTAAAGAAACTATGCACACTTTGGACCATTTTCTCCCATGAGCATACCATCCAGTTCTGTAGGGCCCACCTGAAGCATGTCAATCACCCCGGCTATGGACTTGTGTTGAGCAAATAATCAGACTCGTAAGATATTCCTAACCCTCGATTTAATGGCCTCAGATTTTTAAGTTCTATAGATTCTATCCAGTGATGTGTAGATTGGATGAGTATCAAACTGAATCTAGTGTGAATCCAAGCGCTCATGAGTGTGAGGGGAGTAAATTGATCAAAGGTGGGTAAAGTGGGCCCCGTAGAGCTGGAAAACATATGAGAATATATTTCTCAGTATCTGTTCTCAAAGAGGGGTAAAAGGCTATTGAAAGGAAAGAAAGGGTCAAAGGGCCCATCAGTTTTGTGACATTGTCCCACTCCCATGCTTTTTCCCCTGATCCTCAAAATAACTCAAATACAAAGAAGAAACATAGATAGAGAGATAGAAGACCATTCAACAATTGAAATTCAAAAATAAAAAATAAAAAAATCTGACGTATTTTCTTATCACCCAAAGGGAAAAGCTTTAAAGGAACTATGAATATACAATACAGCAAGACCCCATTTCAAAATTACAATATGATAACTACTCATCTTTTTGTAATGACATATCCATACCAACCCAGATTCCATGTTATGGAACCATCCAATCCAATGTAAATATGGAAATATGATAAAACAAGCAATAAAGTCATAGAAATCTTCCAAACTAATAAATCATAAAGGAAGAAGAAGAAGAAGATACAAGATATAGATTTGTTACAGTGCAAAATTTCAGAGTTTGTGATAATGCGATAATTTCAGCATTTTAGTCTTTACACACTTGGTACTTAAAGGGGATGAGATTTTAAAGTAGAGCAGGTGAATGTACTGTGAAAACCCCTTAAAAATAATGACCTAAACTGTGACCTATCATTGATCATGGCAATCAGTGGATTATGTTATTCCAACATTGATCTTGTCATCAAGGCCATAATCATAAGACTCTTCCCAAAAAATCAGAAAACAGGAAGAACCCAATTTACCCTGCAAATTAAGACCGTCAAGTGCAACTTAGCAGATGACAGTTGGATATTCTAAACTATGCCGGCTCCCAAGATAGGGAGAGGCCCTTCAGACCGTTGTGCAAATGGCTCATGACTGGCTTTGCACCCCCTGTCATGTGCGTGCCTCTTCGGTCACATCCCCTGATTCTTTGGCATCGTTGCAATCCCTTGTTTCTATGTGCCATGTTTCTATGTATGATAAGCATGTAGGATGGCAAATTAACCCGTGTTTTTCAAGTAAAACGAATTTCAAATGAATCAATTAGCTTGACTCAATTGAATTACTTAGTTTCTGGTTTTTATTAACTATATTCAGATCACCTTTCAATTTACTGAACAGTCACTATCAGTTGTGACTGTTCCTCTTTTATTTGATTGCATTTTTGGGTTCATAGGAATTGTCATTTGCTTTAGTACTGTATGGTTCTTTTACTACGTGTAACTTGCTGAAATTTGATTTGGCGTGCTCTCTAGTGTATGATTTGTTTATTAACTAAGCTTAATTACGGCAGGAAGCTTTGCAAGATCTGGGACATCATTCAGGTGAGGAAGATATTGAATATTCCAGCTTCTCATCCAACTTCTCCAGTGCGACTGAACGTGCTGTAAAAACCTGGCAAGTGAGTACTTACCCATAAATGTAGTTTCTATAGTACTCGCCAAAACCGTTTAGGAACTAGTATGATATAATTTCATGCTTTTTTTTTTTTTTTTTTTTTAACTACGCAGAAAGGCAAAAATAAAATGTTATAAAGTACATGCAGTAGCATTCCGAGATTGCCATCAAATTTAATTTAGTTGTTTAACAAAAAGCATGGATCATTGGCAGTCCACTTATCCTAGTTTGTATCAATATGAAATTAATGGATATATTGAGGTGCAATTTAAGTTCCGGGGTGCCATGTAGATCTCATGTTGGATTGCCTCAGTTTCTATAACTTGTCAGTTTTGTTCTGTGCTGGCCAGAATCCCCTGAACTTGAATGGGGCAACCCCCACCCCCAAACTTTTCAGTCTATATTCTGACCTGTCTTGGAACATGCCAGTTGCAGCCAGAACTGATAGGATCTGTTCTGGCCTGGACAGTTTTGAGTTTTCTCTTCCACACATAACTGGCCCTCCTTTCTCTCCCCTAAAATCGGAGCTTTTCCTTTGCCTTGGAAGATCAGGCGGCAGGTGATATGTCCAATAATATGTTTCCATGTTGTATGGGTTGATGGGTAGGTTGGGTGGTAACTGTGTGGTAACTTTGTTGAGTCCATTTGAATAAGTCTTGCCATGTGTTTAGTTTGTTATTTACTGTGTGGGTTGTTCCCTGTAGAAAAGGAACGATGAGGTGTTGAGCTAGTCTTTAGGATATCCACGTTGCATGTAACGTTGGAGTTTCCAGTTTCTCCATCCATGTATAAAACAGCAACTCAATAAAGAGAAGGTAGGAATTTATCTCAAAACAAGTACTCTTTTGTGGTGCAATCTCCCAGCTGAGATTATTATCTAAGTCATCCTCTTGAGCAGTGTCATTCCAGTAACACCATAGCTCGAGGAAAGGGAAAGAGTCATATCAATTTGGTATCAGAGCCAAGTTCTGATATGGCAGAATGGACGCGTGGAAACCAAATAGAGGAAAGAATGCAACACCTCCAAAATTCTCAAGCAGAACTCAAGACAACTTCAAAGCAACAAGGAGCCTTGTTAGCAGAGATTTTGAGGCGGCTGGAAGAAATGAAGGACCTCACAAAAGATCAAGATGGATCGACTGGGCACTCCCGTGCTCACTCCTCAAATTCTTTTGGACCGAATGGAGGCATTCAAACTCGTACCATGAAGCTGGAGTTCCCTCGCTTTAACGGGAAAAACCCCAGTGGCTGGCTGTTCAAGGCAAAACAATATTTTGCTTACCATCAAGTGTTGGCTTCGCAGTGGCTAACAGTGGCATCCCTTAACATGGAAGACGAAGCATTAGAATGGTACCAATGGTATCATGAATATAAACCAGAAGCCACCTGGGATGAATTCGTAGAAGCTATGGAGATTCGTTTTGGACCATCTAAAAGTGAAGATTTTGCGGGAAAATTGTTTAAACTCCGCCAAATCACAACGGTCCTTGATTATCAGCGCGAGTTCCAAAAATTATCCAATAAGGTAAAAGGACTCGATGAGAAGTATCTCATTAGTCTATACCTTAGTGGATTACGAGAAGATATCCGAATTGGAGTACAGAAGCTGAGTCCCACGGTACTTCCGGATGTTTTCAGCTTAGCTCGTTTGCAGGAGGAAGAGGCTAATATGAGACGAAGAATGATGAGGTCAGAGGGTACTCGCCCAAGTTCTATGGCCATTCCAATCGACTCTAAATCTGTTGCACCAGTCGTCAAAAGACTGACCCCTGCAGAGGCACGTGACAGAAGGGAGAAAGGGCTATACTTCCATTGTGATGAAAGGTACACCCCCAATCATAGATGCAAAACTCAAAAACTTTACTGGGTAGAAGGTTTGTTGCAAGAAGATGCAAATGACAATGTGGAAATCTTGCAACACATAGAACCAGATATAAATGTTCTGGGTGACGCAGATCCATCCCCACAAATTTCATTCCATGCAATTGCTGGAACACGGGCCCCTCAGACTATGAGGATTCTTGGCAATTTGAAACACTACCAAATCACCATCCTGGTAGATAGTGGGTCGACACATAACTTTATTGACCCCATGATGATAAGGAAGGCAAGTGTTCCAACCCAATCAGATTCTGTCTTTGAAGTAATGGTAGCTAATGGTGAAAGATTGAAGGGCAATGGCTTTTGTCGAGATGTCTTGATCCAGTCACAAGGAGTCCCAATCAAGGCTGACTTCTATCTCTCATCATTAGGAGGATATGATGCAGTGTTGGGGGCCCAGTGGTTGCGCACATTAGGTCCTGTTCTTTGGGACTTTGAAGCATTAACCATGTCATTTAAACATGATGGGAAGGATTTCCAACTGAAGGGTCTTCCAGCACCAAACAATCAATTGGTGGACCCTACCAAATTTTCACGACAGGTTCAAAATTCCCATCCTTTTAAAATGTTTCATTTTGAAGGAGAAGATACAAGATATGTTGACTAAAGGAGTTATACAATGATGCGAATCCCTCAAGTATACGGTTGTCTCAAGTAATATAGACTATGGAAGTCCGAATATCGTTCCCACGAGGATCGTTACAGAAAATAACAATGATAATGAAAAGGAGTATCATTCAATTATGCTAACGATACGCAAATGAGTAACAAACAACGGAAACAAGATCAATACAAGTGAAAAAAAATGCACTAAAAGAAAATAAGAATTAGATAACAAAGAGATGTTAGTAAAAATAGAAGAACTAAAGTGAGAATAAACAAGAACATGCTTACCTACCAGTAGTAGCAAAGTTAATTACAAAAGAAAAATAACAAGTTAATACAAGAACAAAGATCAATGTTAGATAGATCAAGTAAGTACATATGCGAAAATAACAGTGAGAATAGAAAATGCATCGGATGAAGATAAAATCATGTCAAAGTAGTGGTAAAATCAAAGGTGGAACTCTGATGTTTGAATAGAGAAACTGGAGTGTGAGAATTAAAAATAAGTGACTAAATGTGTGGGAATGTGAATAAAAAATTAACTAAAGTAAGTAAAATTAGCAACAAAACAATACTAATGGATAGGTTGAAACCTCTAGAATCCACTAAGTGACACTAATCCAACACTAATGCTATTTCTCTCTTTCCCAAACAAATACTCAAATTAATGACAAATCATACTAGATTTGGAATAATATACATTTAAAGCTCTAAGATTATGAAATTAACAATTATAGCTAAAGACTTTTCCCTTTACATAAAAGAAAAATTTTTTCTATGATTATCTATCAAAGCTAAGCATTAAACCATTAAAGATTTAACTCCTAAGATGATTTATCAATTAAGCATAGAGTATAAATAGATGTTAAGATAGAAAATAAGATGAATATAAACAACATTGCCATGAAGAAAAATTTATTCCTACGCATGTTAAGCACTAATAGAAAGGAGATTTAAGAGCATAAGGCCAAAGGAAAAGCTTAACTAAGCTTAATTCTAGAAGATCATTTCAAATGGGGATTCTAACCATTGGAGAGACAACTTTTTTCAAATCTTCAAATTTGTTACAAAGCTTTCATCAGTTTTCTCTCAACAATTGCTCTCTAATTACTATGAATTACTAGTAAAGAGGAGGCTCTCCTTGCTTGGTTTTAATGTTTAGAGTTCCATTCCTTATATAGAAACATTTGACTTTTCTCCTTTGGTTTCTTTTCAATGTAGCGATTACAAGAATGGAAAATATGAACATATGAATGTGATTCTCTGTGTTAGAATAGTTCCACGATTGATGGGTCGATTTTATGATCCCGAAACATTCGAATTGGGAAAAACTATTGTGAAATATGACTTGTAGATCTTAGAACAAGTTTTCCAAATGATTCTGAGATCTCCTAATCGACACCTGAGTTAAAAAGATATGGTCAAAATACCAAACTAAGGTCTTTCATTTTCTTATTATTATTGGCCTAACTTTGCCATGCTTCATCCATTGTCTTTCAAACTTATCCTTTTACTCTCTTTAACTCTTGAATATCAACTTTAATCTTCAAATTATCTTGGGATTTTTAAGAGAAAGTGGTCCTTAAGTATGTATTTGGCCATTTTAAAGGTACAATACTGTATTTTATCATTTTGGTGTTCGTACATCCAATTAGGACTTTCTTTTACCCCTCCCTGTGCTGACTACATCCCTTCGAATCACTCTCAGCATACATCAATCCCAATCCCCTGTCCCGCCAAAAAAATTCCTCTCCTCTCCCCTGCATGTCTCTCCGGTCCCTTTTCTCTCCTTCCCTCTCGCGTGCTCTCTCCTTCCCTCTCAAATCCCTCCTCTCCGTCCTCTCGCCTCCCTCTCCCTTCCTCTCGCTTCCTCTCTCATTTCCCTTGGCTCCCTGCTCTCTCTTTCCCTCTTCCCTTATTTCTTCACCCCAATTGGTGATTCCGTCCGGATCATCTCACACCGGCAGCCAGCGATGATCTCTCGTCGCCGTAATTGATGGAGAAAATCCTACAAGTGAAAGAGGGTTTCTAGCCAAGAGAGGTGAGAACTTACATAATATCCATTTTTTGTTGTAGCATGTGCATGGGCACTCCCTTCATTCAATGCTCTGTTTGTTTGAATGAATTTCTAAGAATGGATTAATGGCCATTTGAAATCCCAAAACTGGAGGTTTTGTAATGCTTGGCATCTTCATCCTGTAGTTGTTCTTTACTATTTGAATCTTGTTTTATTTACTTATTTGCATATGGGCCTCGATTTCATCATCTTGACAGTTTTTGGCCTGCATCAACTTCCCATGTTCTGTTTTTGTAATACGAATGTATTGGTTTTGCAATGCAGCCGTGCATTTCTATGCGACAGCAAATAAATTTTTTTTTTTTGTTATATTTGGTAACCTTTTCTGTTAAAATACCCGATGGCAATCTTAGATTATGCTACTGTTCACTATTTAAAAACACAAATCAAGATATGGCTCGTATTTGAAACCGAATTTTATACTTGGTATCTTTTTTGTTATGCTCTTTCCTGGAATGAGTTTATGCATGAGAATGAGCATTTACAATTTGAGGGAATGATTAAGATAGAAGACTATTGTGTACTGTTTTTTAGATGCTAAAACGTCAGTGAATTCTTACAATCTCCTTAAGACTGCGTGATTTCTTCATACTTGACACATGCAACAGCAACCGTAAGAAATTACATTTAAATGGTTTATGTAGTTTTGCCCTGTGGTTTACTTTATAAGCTCTCGTCAATAAGGTTAAGTTTGATTTAGATAATCGAACAAAATCTAATACTTGGAGATTTGTATATCCCTTTAAGTTTGGACAGGAAGAATTCGAATGTGTAGATTTCTACCTTCAATTAATGGCAAGGGTAAAGAAGCTAATAGTTTCATGGATCGATCAAGCTTTAGAGACTAGATGGTTGAATCTACAGTCTTTAAGGCGTGCCGCGCCCCCCCCCCCCCCCATCACTAGTCTGTAAGCCTCCCACCCCCCATCTTCTTCTATCCCTTATTCCCTCATTCCCCAATCCAATTATCTCCTTTTCCCCACCTGTTTCCCCATCGTCATCCAGGCTTCAAAATTCTCCAGTAAATAATCACTTTTCTCATGTACAAGTAACCTTGATGGTCACTTACACAATATCTATCAATTTGTCTCGTAGTACATTATCATGTGTATAACAAAAAAGAAACGATACTACTCATGTTTACTTCTATTTTCCGGGTTTGGTAAGCGAATTACTAATGGGTGTTTTTAAAATATTTGATAATATGAGATCCCAAGCCTTTGGACTAAGTAATATGGCTACATAAAGACGTTTAGAGTGTAGTATCAAATGAAATCTATAGAACTCATATTCACAATGGTAGTGATCCTATTCTCACATGAATAATGTTGAGATCACAATATGGGTGAAGTCTGTAACTCTTTTCCATTGCTTATGCATGTCATTATACAATCATTATCGTGTTGTTTTAGGATGCAACTGAAACGATATCATTATCTTCCAGTATATTTGTTTTTTAGTGTCTTAATTCTCCTTCCGTTTAAATTTCGTTCTCCGTTTCCTTTCGAACTTTTCCTTGCCTTTTGATTTTGTTTCTATTAGCTTCTCTTGGGAATTGGCTTCTTGGGTTTTTTACCATGCATAGTAATTGTTTGGGTGATTTTCTGTACTTTAATGTCATGGGCTTTCCTGATATTTGAATTACCCATTATAAATGTAGTCGTTCCCAACGTATTTTGATGTCTCATCTCCCTTTTATTGAAAATTCAATTGTATCCCATTAATATGATGTATTGAAAAGACATTCGTGGTTTTTGTCGGTGATTTAATACTGGCACTTATTGCCTAGTTGATAATATGAGATTCCAAGGTTTTGGGGTAACACGTTAGCTACTGAAATAAGGTCAACAAGTGCAGGATCAAACGAGTTTAGGAACATTCCTATAAATAATTATCGATGATGCTGTTGTCCTATGAAATCAACATCTATGTGAAGTTCGTAAGTCTTGCGAATTGTTTACGTATCTCATTATACATTCATTATCGTTCTCCTGCATGGTACAAAAATTTGGCGAAGAACCTGTAAATTATTGAAACGATATCGTTAATATAAAATACCAAAAAATCCAAACTTCATTAAATCGTGCTTCATTCTCATCGTTTTAGCATCTCAATATGAAGTCATCATCATTCCTCTTCTGGACACCAAAAGTGGGACGTAAGGATAAAAATTATAGTTACGATATCATTATCAAATAGTAAGTTCCTCCGCATGGATTCACAGGTAGAGAATATCTTTAATTGGATATTTGGCTGTTCGGGGGTCTACCTTGTGGATCAGGGACTGGTTATTTTTTGATTTGATGAACTTACGAGTAGGGTCTGCAAAAATGATATCTGATCATTTAGGCTCTGTGGCTTAGAGATTTTCTGATTTGATGAACTAATTAGTAGGGTGCAAAATTCACAGCAATTCAGAACATAACATAAGAGATATGAGGATGGCTTAGCGATAAGGTTAAGAAAGCTATCGTACTTGTTGGGATATGTATATTGGGAATAGGTATCGTATTCATTGTGTACTAGTGGCCTTTTTGCCTATTTGATGGCATTCAGAGGCTTCGGCACTTTCGGATCAATATACAATCTATAGTTCCATGTGAACCGGGCATGAAAAAAAAGGTAATTATTGGGAATAGCTATCGTACTCATTGAGACTGTTGTCATACAAATGATGTTGAATGGAAAATCTGGGCGAAGTCCATCAGTATTTCCTATTGTTTATGAATGTCATGATACAATCATTATTGCCACCTTGTAAGACGCCAAATAATTGGATTAGATACTAGGGATTTTTACCAAATAAATTTCCCTAAACGTGTATTATACTGATTTAAGCACGAATACAACAAAATACTCATGTTTTGTTGTTCGTACATGTGCCGTTGGACGATTTTACCCCCTCTTGTGCGAACGAAATCATCATCTCCTGATCCTCCCGCCTATTCTCTCTTTCTCCCTCTCCATGCGTTATTCCTCTCTGCATGCTTTTTTTTCTCTCTTACCGTCCATGCTCTCTACGTCTCTGCATGAGTATTTGTCTCCTTCTCCCTATCCCTGCTCTTTGCCTGTCTGCACGCCTGTTTCTCCCCTACTCCCTCTCCCTAAGCTCTCCCTCTCTGCATCCCCTTTTCCCTCTCTCCTTCTCCCTGCTCTCTCCCTCTCTGCATGTTCACATCCGATCCCTGCTCTCTCCTCCCCCCTCACATCCACCATCGTGTTGTTGTAGGATGCAAAAAAAAAAAAAAAAAAAAAATGGATGAGAACCTAAAAATTTTTATAAACGATATCGTTATCAGTAAATTGAACGATAATCATCATTGAGTGAAATCGTGAATCCATCTCATGTTTCATGCATCTCAAAATAAATTTAGAAATTTAATTTTGTTGGATACTCTAATTTGGCGAAGAAACTAAAAATAATGGTGACGATCTCTTATCAAAGAACAACTCTCTACCCCCTCCCTCTCCTTCCATTTTGCTGCTACATTCGGTCTTTCATTAGATTATCTTATGGATTTGTTTCTAGTGTCTTAGTTCTCCTTCCGTCAAAATCTCCTTTTTCTGTTTCCTTTCTAACTTTTCCTTGGGTTCTGTTTTGCTCCTATTGTTTTTTTTTTCGGGAATTGGCTTCTTCTGTTTTTGCCATGCATGTTAACTGTTTGGGTTAGTTACTGTTCCTTTCTGTCGTGGGCTTTCATGAACTTTGAATTACCCATTAGACATGTATATGTTCCCTATTTTTTTTGGTTCTCATCTCCCTGATATTGAGATTTCAACTGTAGTCCGTCAGTACGATATATTGAAAAGACATTGGTGGTTAAGATGATAAAACCTTAAACCAAATCGATTTACCTTACATCAGTTTGGCTCTAGTTCAACTATAGGCTCATTACGCAATTCCAAGCATGAAGATGCTTTGGTTAACCTCGGTGTGTCGCCTGTCCATGAATAGTACAGCCTGAAGTGTACATGAAATGGCTCCCACTAATAATATTGACAAACAATATTCTACCACGAAATCTTGACGTCCCACGAACAAAATTCTTGTTCGAACTACTTTTTTGGATATGGGGCTCAAATTAACCATGTTAATAGTTTTTTGTTAGTATCAACTTTCCATGTTCTGTTTCTTTAATATGACCTGTATTGGGTTTGGATTGCATTCATGCCTTTCTATGCGATAGAAATCTTTCCCTAAGTTATATAGTAACTTTCTTTTCACCGCTTATTGATAGCAATTTGTTAGTGCATTGATTTACATCAATTTTACAACTGATAAATCTATTGTTGCTATTAGAAACCTACATCTATACTATTCTGTTATTTTCTGTATTGATCTTTCTTGAATGAGAGTACGTTTGAGAATGAGTATTTAAGATTGCAATGAATGTTTAAGATAAGTGAGCAACCACTAAAAATGTTTTTTAAGCTGTAAAAATGCTAGTTAATTCCCATGGGGTTATGGATTTTAACTTTCTGTGTGTCTACTCTAAACGCTCTTGTCGATAAGGACAACTAAAAGTTTTACATTCTAACTAACTCCATTACCTATAGATTTGTATATCCTTGAATTTGGATATGAAGACTTCGGCTTACTTAGATTTCTATCTTCAATGAACGGGAGGGGTTAAGAAGCCGATTTTTTTTTTAATCGATCAAGCTTTAGAGATTTGATTGCTGAGTGAATAGTTTATAGGGAACCCCCCACCCAATCATTTTTCCCTCCCTTATTCTTTCATCCCCTAAGGGAGCTATTCCGTCTTGCCCGCCTTCTATGACATCGTAATCAATGCCTTTTTAATCACAAAGTAATCACTTTGGTCATCTGCATGTAATCTCGATGGTCATTTAGATATAATGGAGAAAGTTCGCGCCTGGTTCATTTTCATCTGTATAACAACATAGAAAAATGAACTACCTTTTGTGTCTTCCACTATTTGTTTTTGGTCAGGGTGATATGCTATTGGCACTTATTGCCTATTTGATAATACGAGATTAGGTGACTTTGGGGTAACACATGAGTGTCTGAAATAGATAATCAGTGCATGATCAAATGAGTTTATGAACATACCTATAAATGATGATCGATCACAGAGTTCTCTGTTCAACGAAGTCTACATCAACATCTACGAGAAGTTCGTACGTCTTTCGTATTCTTTATGGAAGTCATTATACATTCATCATCGTTCTCCTGCACACTGCATAGTCTTATTGTGAAGTTCCTATAAAATATTGAAACGATATCGTTTTTTTTAAATACCAAAAAATCATAATTCCCTTAAATCGTCTTCCTTCTCATTTCTAAGCATGTCAATAGGAAGTCACCATCATTTTTCTTTTGGATACCAAAGGTGATATATAAAGATATTATGGTCACGATCCAACGAATAATTTCCGGTGAAAAACACCTTGAAATTTAAATTTGGCTATTGGGGGTGTCTGCGTTGTTGATTAGGGACTGGTTATTTCTTAACTTGATGAACTCATGACTGTGTTCGGTAAAAATGATATCTGATAATTTAGGCCTTATGGATTAGAGACTAGTGAATTTTTCCTGAATTTATGAACTAGTTAGTCGGGTGCAAAATTGACATCAGTTCAGGATTTATGAATAGAGATATGAGGACGGCAAATTCGGATATGTTAAGAAAGATCATTGTACTCATCGGGATGTGTACATTGGGAACAGCAGCTTAGGATTTGATGAGAGTTATTGGCAGCATTGATCCCTAATAGAATTGATGTGCATCTGGGTTATGGATTTCGTCGTTGTGGTCCGATAGTACAGCTCTCGTCCATAAGGTTGATAAAGCTTTGGATACTCGAAGAAAGTTTGAAATGGCGGTGATCTGTAAAACCCTTACATTTGTAGATGAATACTTTATATATGCATATTCACTCATCCATGTAACGACAATGGATGCGAATATAAGAGCATTATGGATAGACCACACCCCCCCCCCACCCCCCCCCCCCCCCACACCCTCTCCACAAAATCATTTTATGAATGACACAATATCGTCATCAGAATATGTGGAATAATCTTAGTTAAGTGAATTCGCGAGTCCTTCTCATCATCTTCACAATTCAATATAAAGTCAACACTATTGTGCGTTTGTATACCAAACTTGGACGAATAAAATCATAATTACTGTTAGCGATTTCGTTATCAGAAAAAATATATGTTTTCCGAAATAGACCAAATTCATTGAAATTTTGAGTCCTACATCCTGTTTATTTGTCTCAGTATGAAGTCCCAACTTTTATGTCATTGGAAACGAGCAATACGTGTTGACCCCAAAAAAACATGTTAACGATATCGTTACAATTATACAGTTTTTCTTTTTCATTTTTGCATCTCAATATAACTTCCACGACATTTTGATTTGTTTCAGCAAAATTGGATGACGTGTATACAGATTATAGTCACGATATCGTTATGAAAGTTATCTCCCCGTTTCCCAATCTATTGTATGAACTCCTACTTATTAACTTATTGACGTTTATACTGGTAACTGCTTAAACGATCTTTTCGATGTATTCCGACAATTGAACCGAGTACTATCAACAATGCATATTACTTTATAGGGAATTTTACAAGAAAAGTGTCTTTAAGTATGTATTTGGCCATTTTAAACACAAATACATGAATATTCTCATTTTAGTGTTCGTACATCCAATTAGTACTCTTTTACCCCTCCCTTTGCTGAATACATCCTTCGAAACACTCTTGCTGGGCATTTTTCTCTCCCTGGGCATTTTTCTCTCCCAGTCCCCCGTCTCGCCAAAAAACTCCCTCTCCCTCTCCCTCTCCCCTGCATGTCTTCTCCGGTCCCTTTTCTCTCCATCCCTCTCGCGTCCTCTCTCCTTCCCTCTCGATCCCTCTCTCAGCACTATTACGTTGTTGAATACCAAACTTGGACGAATAAAATCAAATTATTGGTAGCGATTTTGTTATCAGAAAAACCTTTTGTTCTTTCAATTAGACCAAATTGACTGAAATTTTGATTCTTTCGTCCTGTTTATGCATCTCAGTATGAAGTCCCAACCTTTATGTCGTTGGAAACCAAAATATGTGGATTAACTCAAAAATCATATTAACGATATCGTTACCAATGAAAACTTTTCCTTCATAATTTTGGGACCTCAATATAAATTCCACATCTTTCTGATTTGAGTGAAACCAAAACTGGATACGCATATACAAACAATTACTAACGATATCGTTGTTAAAGTTAATCCCCCATTTTCCTAATCTAGTCCTTCAAAACTCCGTCTCATGAACTTGTTCAAGTGTATAATTGTGAGACCCCGTCCCGAATTAATAGAGATTAACTCTGATTAATCGGAAATGAAGCTAATTAACTATGATTAATTAAGTTAATGATGGTTTATGACTAAATGGAAACTCTTGATACCAACATGTGTATCTCGACGAGTACATTAACTTTCGTAAAAGACACAACGTCGTTCGGCGAGAATTAGATTGAGTAATCTTGTGTTTGACTTGAATTAGAAATGAGAGGAATAAATAGGACTTGGATGCAATTATAACTTATATATATATATGTATATGAGTGAGATGGGTTTCATTCCAAACCCTAGACTCAAGTCCAGCACCATTTCTTCTTTCCTTCTCCATTTGTTCTCCATCAAGTATCCAAGTTGAAGAGTTGAATTGATTGCAAGTAAGGGAAATTCATCATCTTCATCATCTTCATCACTTTCTTCACCTCTTTTTGAAGTTTTTGAAGAGAAACCAAGTTGGAAAGGTTCTTCTCCATTCAAACTAAGTAAAAGACTTCTTGTGAATCAAACTTCAAGCTAAGGCAAGTATATATATCAGTAATTTATGCTTGAGTGGTTGGTTAATTGGATTGATGGAGAAATTAAGAGATTTAGCATTAATTGATTAGGGTTTCACGAAGGAATTGGGTTTTTGTGTTTGAGAGTGATTTAGATGGATTATAGAGGTTAAATATGTTTGTTACTTCATATATTGGCTGTGTATCAGATTCAGGAGAGAAGGAATTGGATTTGGATCCAATTCAGTTCAGAAACAGAATCTGAACTTTGTTTCTGCTGTGTACGCGGTCGACCGCACCCTTGTCCCGGTCGACCGCGCATGAAGAGTCAGGTTCTCTGGAACCTGACGAAAACACTATTCACACATTTTCACTCACAACTGCCGGTCGACCGAGCCTTGGCCGGGTCGACCGGGCATACAGAGGCAGGTCGACCTGGCCTGTCAACCTGCAGTGTATGCGGTCGACCGGGCCAACTGGAATTTTCATGCTGAAAAGTGATTTTGGCTCTATTTGTGGATGGATTTAAATGGCAACCCCTAGGTAGCCACAAGTATATCTAAACCTACATAAGTGTTAGCTAAGGTTATCTAAATGCACAGATTCAAATAAGTAATGTCATCCATAGTAAAACGTGCATCGATAACGAACGTTTCACTCATTTGTTTGGTTTAGATAATGTTTATAATTGAATTAAGAAGTTTGGCATGATGTATTGGTTTTTCTTCAAACTCTTAGAGGGCTATATGAAACACTGAATAATGAACAAATGTAATGAATAATCCTGCTGCAGCAGATGTGAATTGGAGTGTTCCGGAACTCCGTGGTGACACCAGTGCTCTCTGATCAAGACACTGGGAAGATCCCACCCCATTGGACCGAAAGGTCATAGACTGAAAAGTCAATGAAAAGCCATCCATAAGCTACATCTTAGACTGAATAGTTCTACTGATAAATCATCTCATCAATACTCTTTTTGTTTTGATATAGAATTTCATGATAGCATAAATCTATATATATACATTGTTGAACCGTCGTGTTCACTGTGTTACTGATGATGTTACAGGCTCAGTTACTCGTACCGGTCCCGCAGAGACCGTACCGCCAAAGCAAGAGACCCATTCGATACCTCCAGGAGGTTTAACCGAATGGAAATGATCGGTGAATGAATATGCATGAACTGGTTGAGATGTTTTGGATGTATATAAATTTTGTATGATAAACGATGTACCCTGCATTATTTTGTGAAAAATGCAGAGGTTGACTTAGTAGAATGTAATCATATGTATTAGTTTTGCTTTACTGTATGTAAAGGACATTTTGTTTAAATACTTCGTCAATGTATGTATTTTATTTCCGCAGTTGTACATTGACAGATACGTATACATGTAAGATCCCTTGTGGACTTCGTCTTAACTTCGGTTAATTCGGGGTTTACGGGAGTAAGTATGATCTCATCGCGACTCGGGGTTAATCCCTGATTACTCTGATTTCGGGCTCGGGTCGTGACAATAATGCCAACTGCTTATATGATTTATTCGTTGTCTTCCTATAACTGAATTGGGTAATGGCAACAATGAAGATTGCTTTAGAATTATTAGCCCTGTTTAACAATTTTGATTTATTCAATATCCCTGTTAATTGTCTGTATCCTTTTGTTTTGATGTTTTTTTAAATTAACGAAATACTCCTCATGTTTTATCATCTATTCATCTCATTCTATAGGCACTATGCGGTGGCTGTTAGATTGAATTATATTGATACACAATGTAGAATGACAAATTCAGTTACATTTTCGTACTTGAAACACAACTTGCATCTGTTTGCCAAGAGATAATAGATAGCTAGTAGTTTTACGGTGAGTTCTACATGCCTTTGGCAGGATGTGTGAACGTGATCTACTGGTCATCTTCCATTCCGGTGGACAATTAATTTGGGACAATGGAAGTCCAAATTTATAATGGAGGTTGCCCAAAGATGGCGTTCCTCGACAATTCCATAACGTATTCACAATTGGTCCAAAAAATTTACAGGTTGTCAGATGGGAACCGGGCTGGACATATCCCAAATATCCAATACCTCCATCAAAATGGGAAAGTATGCACTTTAGCGACCATAACAAACGATGACGATGTAAAGATTATGTTCAAAGCATCTATGGGGGCTGCTAGTGTAGTGTATCTGTACATCCAGCCAAGTGCGGGTGATTCAGTAGACCATCAATTGAATGAACAAAGGTATGCTATGATCAGACTTGTTATTTTTAACAATAACATTTGATACTGAACAGCCTGAATTTTACCTCTATGCATATTGAGTACAGCAAAGCCGTTCAGCGGAGTAGTCCGCTGTCAGCTGGTCGAAAAAATTACATCACCATGTATGGATATAGCTATATCAGCCCAAATGATCGCTATTTATATGCCTAACCATCCACCTCTCTCTTGTCCCGCAGGAATGCATCCAGACAGGATCTGTATCAACACGATGGTCACCCAGGCATTCATACCAACAGGGATGCGAATTTGAATAACACACTACCATCTCCGAAGTATGTCATTTCATATCTTACTTCGCTTATTGATCCATAGTCAGTTGGTTTCCATATTGTTTCTGTCATATGTTCGTTTCATTTTCTGTTATTATAACCTCCTGAAGAGCATGTGATGGAATTAGTCTTCCGTCTGGAGCATATTGTGATTATTTTAACCTAGCAATGCACGTCCTTGTTATAATTTTGGTACTCCCTTGTGATGGAGAAAAATTATCCCGTCTTCGAATTGTAGTATTTGTATTGATGACTGTCATTTGTCATGCAGGGTTAACCCAACGAAGAAAGGGTCTGAGTTGGGATCAAAAACTACCGCGGTCGGGAAGGAATTTATTCTGGAGCAGACATATCCGTCCGTGGACCTAGGAGCTAATTTCGAATTGCCCTTTTCACATGAACGCTATAGCTGCAGAGGAGTAGAAAATTCGTCTGCAAATGTCGAGTTTAGGCCGGATATCGTGAATGACAGTCAGCATTCACTGCATCTGGACGAAGAAAATTGTAATGGAGGGTACACCTGCGAAGGAGATGGTAATTTTCTTGCAGAAACTCAACCTTGGATAGGGATTGACAGTGACAATCTTGTAGCTATGCAATTGGATACAGAAAGTTGTAGAGAAGGAGGCTACACCTTGGGAGTCGAAAAACAGAATTGTGGAGATGAGATTAGGGAGTTGGGGAATGACAGTGACACCTTTGAATTACTGCATGTGACCACAGGATCTTGTAGAAAAGGTCCGACAGTCTTTCCGCAAGGATCTTCCGTTCATAATGAAGAGGGACTGGAAAATATTCATACTCGAGGCGCATCCGCCAGATGCCAAGACATACCATCAGTAGACTCAGAAGCTGACATCAATTTATCGGAATGAAATGTAAACGACAATATCCAATCAAAACCAGACATTTCCAAGGCATCAAAAATTGTCGACACGATGCAAGCAGCGGATGAATTGCTTACCACGCCACCCCACGAAGAATCACCGCACGCAATGTGGAAGGGCAGGGTGTTTAATAGCCGTGACGAATTCAAAAGCACATTGGCCAAGTTTGCGATGTACAAGAACTTTTGCTTGAAACCATTAAGGACCAATAGATTTGAAGCAACGGCAAGGTGTAACCACCCAACATGTCCATGGCGCATCCGTGCCTCTATTGTGGAAGCTGGGCCCCAGTTTCAAGTTAGGACCTACAATTAATCCCGAACATAATTGTTCGGGACCAATTAATGGAACAAATTTTCCTCAAGCAACTTCATGTTTGATTGCGGATTTTATCAAAGAAAGACTTAGAGTCTACCAAGACTACAAGCCAAAGGAAATTATGTCGGACTTCAAGAGGGAATTTGGCGTACAAATTTCTTACAGGAAAGCCCACATTGCGAAGGAAATAGCTATGAAAGACATTCGCGGTTCGTTCGAGGATTCGTACAAGCTCCTACCAGACTACCGTTTGGAGCTGAAGCGCACTAACCCGGGCACATTTGACAATTTGTGGATAGAAGATGATCACTCCTTCCAGAGATATTATGTCTGTTTTGGTGGATGTGCCTGATCCTTTAAATCATCAATCAGGCCACTGGTCGCCCTTGATGGGACACACCTCCGGGGTAAATACCCAGGAGCCTTACTTATTGCGGTTTGTCAGGACGGTGACCATGGGCTCTTTCCACTAGCTGTCGCTATTGTGGAGTCGGAATGCTATGCGACTTGGTCATGGTTCCTAGCATGTCTCAATGAAACCTTGGAACATGCTCTCAATCTTACAATAGTGTCTGATCGAATGAAGGGACTGATCAATGCAGTCATCGATGTACTTCCAACAACAAAACAATGTTACTGCTGCCGTCACATTTCACAAAATATTCAGGCGAAATTCAAAAACGATGGAATCGTCATGAAGTTCTGGTGCGCCGCACGTACAACCCGCGTATGTGAGTACGAAAACTACATGGCAGAAATCAGATCCATTGATGTGGGGGCGCATGATTACATCAACGTAATTGGTCCCCAGCATTGGGCAAATGCATTCATCGAGGGACAACGTTACGACATGCTGACTACGAATATTGCGGAGAGCACAAATAGCTTGTTAAAGGATATTAGGGAGCTACCCATCACATAACAGATAGAGTCGATACGGGCTAAGCTGATGGAATTTTACCAAAATAGGCATGAAAAGGGGCTAAACATAAAGACAAGATTCACCCCATATGTAGACAAGATCCTTACCCTCGAGGTGGAAGCCTCACGGAGACTCCAATGTTGGCAGGCAGGGGAATTTGAGTTTCAGGTATTGTCGCCGGAGTACACAGATGTTGTGCACCTCGATAGAAAGTCATGCACATGCCACAAGTGGGACCTGCTTGGCATTCCTTGTTCACATGGAATATGTGCCATTAGACTCAAGCGATATGATCCGTATGACTTCTGTGAGCAGTGGTTTTCCAGTGACTTCTATCGTGCAACTTATAATGATGTCATTCATGCCACGCGCGATGGAAAACAGTGGGATCGCATAAGTGAAGAGCATGTGTTACCCCCGATCGCTCGCAGACAGCCTGGAAGGCCGAAAAAATGTCGGATATGAAGGGAGGACAGGATGAGAAGACAGGTTACATGCTCCCATTGTAAGAAGCGTGGTCATAATAGACAGACATGTAGAGAGCCATCTCCAAGGGGATGAATACTACCCTTCTTCAGTTTTTTGGGCAAGAAATATCTACATAATGTACACATCCATCTACATATATTGTACTTGGTGTAAATACTTGTTGACAGTGGGGGGTGCTTGTTTTTCTTTATTTTTTGGATGCATCTCCCGATAATGGAGGGATAACATAATGTCGATATATATTGATGTATAGCAGCAAACCATACTATTTGGGATTGGATATGTTAACTTGTGAATTTTTTGTATACTGGCACCATCCATATGGGTCGAACCTGTTGTATCTATCGACTAATCTGAATTCCACTTTGTAATGACATACTAGTTCAAACTAAATGTATTTTATCCACTAACTCAATATTGTGATCTTTTTTTTTTCTTTCTTGTACCTGTTCACCCCTTGTGTTTTGTTATCATGGATAAAGGGATGTTGTGAGATAATATCTATGGGTTGTCATTATTGAAACTGCTTTAAGTTTTGGGACAAATCTACAGTCTGTTTCGATAATGTACTCTCATGCATGATATTTCCGGGCCTTTTTTCTAGGTGACAGATGTTAATCTGTCCCTTGTAAATCTGGAAGGAGCCTCCGCTGTTCTCAGTAGCCTTCCCAACCAGAAGTCCCTGCAATAAGTGGACCAAACGGAGGCCATCACAATGACATCATGAGAATTCAATTAGTGTATGGATGCTCGAAGCTTGCCTTGACTTGTCAAGGGCAGTCTGACTGATACCGCATCTGGTTATATAACAAGTAGGAAGATTCATAATTGGGTATATTTCAAGTAAGAAGATTCATAATATAAGTTCTAAAATGACGATGTGCATGCAATTGTTCTATACTGTAAAAATTTGCTTCAAGGTTGATCACCTAATGCAAATGGTCATAACTGAACGTATGCAACAATTGCCTCTAAACAATACTAGATTAATTATTACTATGGGTCTGAGTTAAATGGTTGATGAACAAAGACTGGTTGTGTACAAACCACCGGTTAAGGTAAGGATGACACCGTAGTTCATTTCAAATTGAAAAAATTGCATCCACCTGTCCATGGATCGTGTTCCAAGGCCTTCATCGGGTGCAATATTTGCACAATATATGTACATGCTGAATTCACATACAACTAAGAAGATACATAATATATGTACAGGCAGATCCATTGATCAATGAGCCTTCAACATCAGGTAGTGAAAATGGAAACAAGTTATACATTATATGTACATGCTGAATTGTCCAACAACTACGAAGGGAAGGAACTCTAAAAGACACGACAATCTAAGGTTCGGACTCTGATTTGTAGGGTTGGTACCACCGCTGTTGCTGGAATATCTGTCGAACCTGCAATTAATGGCTGGTTCGAACCTTGATTTGCAGGGATCGAACCGTTGATGGATCTGGAAAAAGGCCCATGCAGGGCTACAAGTGAAGGTTCGAACCCTCCCAACAAGGGTTCGAACCTTCTCTCTCTGTAATTTGGCCCAGTCAGGGCAAGTTGCTGAGGTTCGAACCTTCACAATTAGTGTTCGCGTACTGTTTGAACCTATTATAGCTTGGAACATGGAACAGTAACTGAACCAACATGCTCCAACCCTGACGTACATGGGAAATATACGCCGTTCTGGGAACCAAATAATGTAGCCCCGCTCATCCCCAACATGGTAAGCATCATCTTCATTGAGTGGCATAACATAACTGAATTTTGGCTCTTCAAGTCATACCCTGGCCTCACTCTCTAATGGAAACATTTACAATCTACCTAATGTAGGGTGCATTCCAGTAGTGATCTCTTTTAAAGAGCGTAAAAATAGGCCTCATGTTGCATCACCTGACTGCCCTTTTTATGTGGTGTATCAATTCAGGGGTCTATCTGGTACTCAATTCACAGTGAGGTTTAACCATTGTGGGTGCACCAATATCCACGGTGTCACCTTTAAAAACGGATTACTGTTAGCTACACAATTGAAAAACGCGAACAAGTCGTGCCTTTTTAAGATTGCTTAATTTTATCCCTTGGATGCGGCGGCGTGAATTGTATACCACGAGCTGATAGTATACCTAAGATGTTTGACAGCTGACTCTGAGTTTTACATATAATTATACTGGAAATCTATGGATATACAAATTACGATGAGAAAAATAAGCCCGGCGACTGTTAATCCTGAGCCCGACATTGTATTGTAAGAATGATATCATTACTATCATTTATTGTTTTTCCTTCCATTTTTTGTGTCCAATAAGAAAATAACGCTTAATATATACTTGGATACTTAGCTCTTAAGAATGACTACCGAGTTCATTCAAAATATAGTATTAAAAAATTTGCTGATAACGACACCATTACGATTCGTTAAAGGTTCCTGACCCCTTTTTTTGTAACGAACAACAAAATGATGATGCCTTTCAAGTGGGATGAAAGAAAAGTACTCATCATTGATTCATTATCAACACCATCAGTATTACCTGTACCTAATACAGATATCCACCTTCCTCGGAGCCAAATCAGAAAGGCTTTTCCATAGATAAAGCCAAACAGGCAAATGCATCGTCGTATTAGCACGTTTTCAATTCTTCATAAGCTTCAATACCCCAACCCCCCTTTGTATCTAACACCACCGTCAATGATGTGTTTGCAAATCATTCACAACCGCAGACACATGGAGAAATTGAGTGGGGGGGGGGGGGGGGGTGGGAGATTGAAATCTTGCATGAAATTTGAGTTAGAGACTAAGAGACAACACCAAAACATGGTTAGGGTGTTGTCTCGTATAGTCTCACGACGTGCAAGCCTTTAACAACCTTTAGATATACAGACCTCGTCCTTCATTTGCAAATTCAACACAATAAAAAACATGCTCCCACCGACTACTCTTTAAAGAGATAGCCATAATTTAATAAACCCAGAGCAGATATTTGCAAACACAATGTCTCTAACTGAATGTCAAAATTAAAAAAACCAAGTGAAGACGAAGAAAGGTAACAAATGCAATCCAAAACTGCCAGCGATATTCAACCGTAAATTATAATACATAATGATCCAACTTGCACATTTCTGAGACGAAACATCATTCTAAAATGGATCTGAAAATGGAACATCCAAACAAGTGGGATTAAACAATTCAGCACACTGACTCCTATACAGCCCATATCCTCAATCTAGAACAAGTTCAATATGATAATGAAAATAAACCCAGTCAGCATAGGATAGTTTGAAAGTGGAAGACTATTCAGATACCCAACAACTGATTCAGATATATAGATAGACGTAGAGAGAGATAGCGATGAAGACCGTCCGCCTTTTCCAACCAATGACAGTAAACAAAAAGACCGCTTTGAGGTATTGGTGGCACTTGTACAAGTCAACATCGGCAGTCACCTAAGTCAACCGCAGTTCAAACGGTCGAGAATCTCGGCAAAACCCTGCCGCATCTCAGCGAATCCTTCATCAACCCGCTCCTCCAAACGCGCGATTCGCTGATTCAATGCACGAACTGTCCCGTCATTTAGTTCTTCATCTCCTGATAGTCCTGCATACACCAGGAGGAACAGCTCCAGAGGGACCAGCTATATCTCCCTCATCATCGTCATCCAACTCAATAGAAGGGATGTGGGACTTTGACTTTTCAAGGGTGAATCGATCAATCTTCTGCTTTGGAATTATTATGTCTTCATTGGGTTCAGCCAGCTGACCCATGTCCACAAGTATCTTAGAGATGATTCCCGGGTAAGGAAGCGCAGTGTTATGAGGTGCAGCGTGGACCTTTGCCATTCCACGAAACACTGCGAGAGGAATGTTGACTCTTCTTTGGGTACCGATGCAGTACAGTAGATACCCATCCTCTTTTGTGACTCTTTTGCTGACTTTGGGGCTGACATTGTGACGGATGAAAATATTCAGCAAGCGATAGGAATCACTCAGTTTGTGGTGGGATATTTCACTGCTGGTCCAGGCGACAGGCCTGCCGGTCAGTTTTTTGGCAACCAAGTTGTAATTAATCCGACGATTACCCTCAATCGGGAAGTGTGCGCCTTCGCTGCGATCAATTCCTAGCACTTGACTCAGAAAATTCGGTGTTATTTCGAGATCTCATCCTCTAACGAATGTCTTGAACGAGGTGTTTGATACTTCATACATATTAGAGTAGAACTCTCTGACCCAATTGACCACAATCTGGTAGCCAAGATCATAAAGTGTAAACCATTCTCTCTCCCGCATCCACTCAGCAAAATCGAGACCATCCAGCTCATTGTACATGAAAATTCTTTCGGGCACAACTGCGCGATGCTGGAACTTGTTCATGTAAGCAATTTGGCCATCCTCACTTAAAAACTGAGACCGATCATATGAAGGGCGTGTACATGTTCTTTTTTTCGGAGCCATACCAATTAGTATAACCTGCAAGAAATTCCAGGTATACAACCGTAACAACAATATTATTATTATGAAAATGGACAACATAATAATAGGCAGTTATCCATTCTATGAGACTAATTGTAGACGACAATAGCGTATACAAATAAATACATTGGGCTTTCTCCACCGCATTTTCCCAGGACAACTCAGAAGTCGATTTAATATACACTCATGCCTTATTCTAAGACAAAACACTTTTACTTGCGGATAGCATGCGATTGGTCAAGAGACATCATAGATGGAAACGATGTTTGGTTGCGTCGCATTTCTTCTCTGGGCTCTTTAACAAAAATAAATAAATATGCAGACAAAATATGCAAACATATCAATTCAGTTGTTATCGGGCGCATAACAGATAAAGTCTTCAGTCCGAACAGATATACAGATGGGCACAAGTCATCATAGTCTGTATAAGTCGTAGTGCCCATCGATTGTTTGAACCATTTACCCAATCAATTGTAATTTTATTGGCATTGTACCAGACTAATTTATTTGTAGTTAGCATATTATAAATGAAAGTTTGACTAATACATCTTATAGAAACCTGTTGGCAAATTGAGGAATGCAAATCCCTTTTCTTTTCTTTTTTCAATCATCATTATCTGGGTCTGAGTAAGTGTCCGATGAATGAAAAAAAAAAATTCATAAAACTTGTCTTACAGTAACCGCAGACCCAACAAAATAAATGACTTTCTAGTAATTGAAGTGCACTGTAGAAAGATGCAGTGTCCCTGCACCTTCAACTATGACATGGAAATCCATCGTTTCCCCCATCATTATAATTATCGTGCAATGGAGTGGAATTTCTCATTATTGTCAAACACTTGCAAACAAACAGGCAAAATGGAGCATGCGTTGAGAAATGGCATGGATACGAGAAAACAGGCATCTAACCGACAGCTTTAGAAGGATTATATATGGGAAGAGACTCACCTTTGAACGTGTACACAAACGAAGCAGCAGAGATCCAAGAGGAGTCGTCCCGGACGCGGGCGGTGATGAGTTCGCACCAAAACAAGGAACTAGGGTTTCCAGCCAGCGTATTCCATATATAATGGGCATAGATTCATCGTCTCTTATTCAGAGAGGACTTATGGGTCACAGGATTAAGAGGGTCGAACTCAGATATCGAGGGTTCGAACGCTGGGCCCGTCTGGAAATCGGCCCAGAAAGGCTTTCAAATGAAGGTTCAAACTCTATAATGGATGGTTCGAACCTCGTACCCCCCTGGAAAATGGCTCCAATTAAGCATCATTCAATGGTTCGAACCATGAATTCGAGGGTTCGAACCTTGTATCCCACTGGACGAAGGCTTATGGATTGCGAGCATAGAGGGTTCGAACCCTCGGAATGATGGTTCGAACCTCGTACCCCCCTGGAAAATGGCTCCAATTAAGCATCATTAATTGGTTCGAACCATAAAATCGAGGGTTCGAACCTTGTATCCCACTAGAAAATGGCTCATGGATTGCGAGCGTAGAGGCTTCGAACCCTCGAAATGATGGTTCGAACCTCGTACCCCCCCTGGAAAATGGCTCGAATTACGCATCATTACTTGGTTCGAACCATAAAATCGAGGGTTCGAACCTTGTATTCCACTGGAAAATCGCTCATGGATTGCGAGCATAGAGGATTCGAACCCTCGGAATGATGGTTCGAACCTCGTACCCCCCTGGAAAATGGCTCCAATTAAGCATCATTCAATGGTTCGAACCATGAATTCGAGGGTTCGAACCTTGTATCCCACTGGAAAATGGCTCATGGATTGCGAGCATAGAGGGTTCGAACCCTCGGAATGATGGTTCGAACTTCATACCCCCCTGGAAAATGGCTCCAATTAAGCATCATTCAATGGTTCGAACCATGAATTCGAGGGTTCGAACCTTGTATCCCACTGGAAAATGGCTCATGGATTGCGAGCATAGAGGGTTCGAACCCTCGGAATGATGGTTCGAACCTCGTACCCCCCTGGAAAATGGCTCCAATTAAGCATCATTCAATGGTTCGAACCATGAATTCGAGGGTTCGAACCTTGTATCCCACTGGAAAATGGCTCATGGATTGCGAGCATAGAGGGTTTGAACCCTCGGAATGATGGTTCGAACCTCGTACCCCCCTGGAAAATGGCTCCAATTAAGCATCATTCAGTGGTTCGAACCATGAATTCGAGGCTTCGAACCTTGTATCCCACTGGAAAATGGCTCATGGATTGCGAGCATAGAGGGTTCGAACCCTTGGAATGATGGTTCGAACCTCGTACCCCCCTGGAAAATGGCTCCAATTAAGCATCAATCAATGGTTCAAACCATAATTCCGAGGGTTCGAACCTTGTAACCCACTGGAAGATGGCTCATGACCTGCAAGCAGCAGGGGTTCGAACCTTCAGAAGATATGGTTCGAACCTTGTATCCACCTGGAAAATGGCTATATTTAAGCATCATTCAATGGTTTGAACCATACACTCGGGGGTTCGAAGCTTGTATCCCCCTCCAAAATGGCTCATGGACTGCAAGCATCAGGGGTTCGAACCCTGCACCAAAGTCTTGGAAGACGTCTTACAGGGTGGCATAATTCGATGGTTCGAACCTTCCAGAACCCTGGGAGATGGCCCATGGAGTATAGCACCCGAGGGTTCGAACCCTAATTGCGAGGCTTTGAACCTTTCACCAACCTGACAAATGGCCAAATGCATTTTGTACTTTTATAGGGTCAAACCTTGTTGCCAAACCGTATGACTTGGGACACTGCTGGCATACAGATTGGTGGTCATAAGTGAAATGTATGATGTAGACTTTCAATGACGTCGTTACATCCTAAACTAGACAATATTATTAAATTTTGCCGGTGTGCAGGAAAGTAGATAAAGCAACATGTTAAGGGTGAATCGCTGTGGATTTTAAGGGTTGCGAATCTTACTAATTGACCACAAAAGAGACGTCATTGATATCGATAACCGTATTGGATAGTTTTCAATACAATTTATGTTATTCACCAACATGGTGGCATCGAATAGAAAATGCGGTCTTGGTGGGTGATGCATAAAATTTTACGTAAGTAGCTTAATGCAGTGGCGAACGAAATCAAGAGCGCGACGGCATTCCAATAGGGAAAACAAAGAACTTGGCACATTGATTCGACATCTTTGTACAGAAGGGTGCTAGTGCAGAAGAGATACATCACAATGATGATACATTAAATGGGTTAAGTACAATAACAAGCAGCGGTGGAATCCTCAGATTAAATGTCATGCATACAAATGTTTTTACAGCCACAAATATCTTGGAACAGATTCAGAAGGCCGAATTATCCAAGACGCATACACGCAACAGGTTGCAAGCAATGTCCCATACGGACAAGGATATCCAGTTTCAATGATGACTTGTTTGACCTCTCCCCCATGTGACTATGCCAGCCACAAACCTGAATTTTTCCTCTCTTCCATGTTAATGAGCTTGCCCTTGCTTCATTGATTTCTAGGTATTCTCCATTTGACATCTCGCTATCCTTGGGGTTCCTCCTCTATGAATCTATCCACAACATCGTCCGTTTCTCCTTACAGTTATAGACCGCATCAGGATCGCTTCTTTCAAACTTGCTGACTTATGGATACTGATCATTCCAACAGCTTTTAGTTGCTACCTATGCACAGCAAAATTCCAATACTGTTTCAGCCCCACAAAAATTCCATAACTAAATCAACATTAGAAATTTCAATACAACCATTGCTAAAAAATTCCATTACTAAAAAATTCCAATACTGTTTCAGCCCCAAAATTCCAGTACAGCCATATCATTAGAAATTTCCATTGCTAAATCAACATATCTCATAGTGTAAAGACTTTACAACAAACAAACAAACCTGCTCTGATTCTCCTCGTTGCCAGTTGTTTCAATAGTTGCAAATGATAATAGTCGTCATTGGAAAGCATGTATTTGGAATCGATATAGGAAAATGCGAGAACCTAAGTTCCAAATAACCAAATGGAAATCTAAATTAGTAAACCCACAAATCAATCGCCCTACAGTTATCATACAACCATATCACATACAATTTCCATTACAAAATCAACATATCCCATAGTGTCAAAACTTTAAAATGAACAAACAAACCTGCTCTGACTCCACCGTCTCATGTTCTTTTCAGACCCATTATTCTTAGACATAAGGCTTTAACCGATGCAGAACTGCCGAAACCCAAAAACCAGTCACCCACCCCATCTCCAAACCCTCCAACGTAACCAGTAATTCAATCCCATCCACCCCAATGCCCCAAAATAATTCCAAACCCAGCATTTCAAAATTCCAAAACCCTCATCGCATCATATATCAAACCCAATACCCAGAACGACTTAGATTTGTTAACGGTCTTATTTAAAAAATCACCGATGCCATGGAATTTCGCCATTTTACCGATGCGAAGTTATCCAGTCAAAAATGGTCGGAATCAAGAAGCCTAGAAAATGTTACACGAGGGTTCGAACAGGAAGCGACACGTCTTGAACCTTCTGCCTCCAACGCGCGTATTGGTCAATGTAAAGGTCGTAGACAATCTTCGCACGGTAATAGTACATATCGTTCTTCGTGAAATCCATCGGCAGACCCAAAGCAATGTGCCATGCATACGCCATGACGAAAATTCCACAATCGACACTGTGAATACCATAAGTTCGAATTAGAATATGAAGGTGATTTATTCCGTCAATTGCATGACATGTAATGTAAATAGAAAGCACACGGAGTTGGTGTATTCAGTAAGTTTAACCTGTTCGTCTGCATGGGGCACTCCATGCGGCATTTTGTCCATACCATTGGATCGCTCCACCCGAATTGCATAAAGTGATCGTTGAGCCAATCAATCTGCATGACATACGTACACTCCGCATCAAATACATGTCGAGACAATACAAAGGATGGAGTACAAGTATGGTTAATAGATGACAACGATAAAACTTACATAGCGTTCAACGAATAGGTAATCTCCGTTTCGGTCCAAGCTGTTATAGTACTCCGATCGCCGTACACTGACCCGACCTACGAGAAGGAAGAAGTGATTCTTATTCCATACTGGGAAGAACAGGAACTCCTTCTCTGTCAGGTTGTCAAGCAAAGCTAGCCCAAAGGAGTTTTGAACGTGCTTCTCACTTGAATCAGCATGCACGTACCAGTCCTGCATGTTTGTATGTCATCATTATTTCTAACCGCAAAGCGAAGGAGGATACAAAGCACCGGTTGCGTAAAATTAAGGTATGAGGAGTTATAGCACTTACAGATAGAGCACATTCAAAAAAATACAACGATGCAGCCTGCTCCTTTAATACCTGAAACCAAGAGTGCATGGTCTGCGACAAATGGAAAAGAGATGGTTTAGACCAATAAACACACGAAAATGTCCATGTGTTCGTACGCCTTGAACATGTAATTTTAGTAGAAATGTACAAGAATCACTAACCCAATTATCCATCCATGCACTGTTTAGCAAATCCTGCATGATATCGGCAGTTACAGGCGTACAAAACTCCCGTAACTTTGCATTCCTGAAAGGATGTAGCGACGCTGTAACTTAGGTAAAAAATAGAGGTTACAAATAATACATTTAAGGCAGAAGGAATTTTTAGAATACCCATCCGTATCAGCATATTCATTCCGGAAGACGGTGAGGACATCGAGCTCCTCCAACGTGAGC